>BQNB010134785.1:0-18260 GCA_026074375.1 Tanacetum coccineum | reverse complement strand
ATTCTCATCAGTCCCTAGACCAAGTCAGAAGTCCCTGGTAAATGGAACTGAATACATTGGTTGTTCAGTTGTCCCTAAAGAGGTCACTAAAGAGATTGTTCGGCAACTTGAACCTGATCTTAGAAAAAACAAAAGGAATAGGACTCTAAAGGATTTTGGACCTGAATTTCTATTATATTTAATTAAAGGAACAAGGGATGAGGTCTCTGACCAACACTCCTATTGCTTTAATGTTGAGGATGACCCCAAAGCATTTGATGAAGCAATAAAGTCCCATGATGTTGCTTTCTGGAAAGAAGCAATTAATGATGAGATGGACTCTATCATGGGCAACAACACATGGGTGTTGGCTGATCTACCTGCATGTTGCAAATGGATCTTGAAAAGAAAACTGAAGGTAGATAGAACTATTGAAAAGTTTAAGGCAAGGTTGGTCATTCAAGACTTTAAACAAAAGTCGAGGATAGACTACTTTGATACTTATGCTCCAGTGGCACGTATCGGTACCATAAAACCGCTGATTGCTATGGCATCAATTCACAATCTAATTATTCATCAGATGGATGTGAAGACGACTTTCTTGAATGGTGACTTGGATGAGGAGGTATATATAAACCAACCTCAAGGCTTCATCATGCATGGCAATGAAAACAAGGTGTGCAAACTAATTAAGTCTTTATATGGACTAAAGCAGGTACCTAAGCAATGGCATTAAAAGTTAGATGAAGTGGTTTTGTCTAATGATTGTTTACTTAACCAAGCTGACAAATATGTATATAGCAAATTTGATGAAACTGGTAAAGGAGTCATCATTTGCCTATATGTTGATGACATGCTGATCTTTGGTACTGATCAAGTTCAGGTTGACATGACAAAGGTATTTTTGTCATCAAGGTTCTCTATTAAGGACATGGGGGAGGCTGATGTTATCCTTGGTATTAGGATTAAACATGAAAGTAATAGAATAGCAATTTATCAGTCTTATTATATTGAGAAGGTACTGAAGAAATTCAATTACTTTGATTGCACTCCGATTAGTACTCCTATGGATACAAGTGAGAAGCTGATGCCTAATAATGGTCAAGTTGTATCTTAACTTGAGTATTCTAGGGTGATTGACTGCTTGATGTATGCCATGACTTGTACAAGGGCTGATATTGCTTTTGTTATGGGTAAACTGAGCAGGTATACTATTAACCCTGGTACTCAGCACTTGCAAGCAATTCAGCGGGTACTAAAGTACTTGAAGAAAACCATGGACTATAGATTGACATATACTGGTTATCCTTCAGTGTTGGAAGGTTACACTGATGCAAGCTGGATCAGCAACACTGAAGACAATTCGTCTACAAGTGGCTGGGTATTCCTGCTTGGTGGTGGTGCAATTTCTTGGGCTTCCAAGAAGCAAACTTGCATTACTGGTTCAACAATGGAATCTGAATTTGTGGCTTTAGCAGCTGCTGGTAAGGAAGCTGAATGGTTGAAAAACTTGCTCCTTGAGATTCCATTGTGGTCCAAACCTATAGCACCTATTTCTATCCGCTGTGATAGTGCTGCTACATTGGCAAAGGCTTATAGCCAGATGTACAATGGGAAGTCTAGACACTTAGGTGTCAGGCATAACATGATTCGTGAGCTTATCACGAATGGGGTGCCCGTGTAGCTGTTCAAACCCGTAATACATCTAAATTGCTCGACCTGTATGCAATTGCGTGTTTCAGTACTGTCGAAAATAGTGAGATTACTCACCCGAACAGGGATGTCAATCCAAATATAAGATCTATTTATACCACTGCGCTTCCTCAAACCGGTCCTCCAATCAAGAATTTAACAGTTTCATGATATTGGGCTCTTGTGGTTATGTTATTAGGCACAGGTAAAAAGGAGATGATAACCGAAAACACATTGGTGTTCCAAATAGAAAATTAACCATTGTATTCGTAAATAGCTTTGAGTACTTAAATCCATAAGTAGAAAGAGTGTGATATAAATCAAGTAATTGAGTTTGTAATGAGTATGTAAACAATTTCGTAAACGTGTATGCAAATGAGTACGTGACAAAGTATAAAACCAAGTTTGTAATCAACCATGTAATTGTGTTAGTAATGAATTGCAAATCAAGTATGTAAACCGAGTGTGTAGAATAGTATGTAAAAGATATTGTAAACGAACATGTAAATAAGTTGTATTGAGCATGGCTATTCTTCCCCTCGAGATTGATAAAGTAAATGTTAATACAGTGATAAGAGGGGCTTTATCACCGTAAGTGATTGATGATTATCTAATTCAATAGGTGATCGTCTCAGGCAATTCCAGAATGCAACCATAATATTTATAGGGCCGTATGTGTAGGATGTCATTACTATTTAAATAACGCATCACATGTTATATAGTACACACCACCTAAGAGTTTTTATTAAATTTTTAAAAGTTAAATTAATAATTAACTCGTACGTTGTTATATATAAATGTATATGTACTGTACTCGTCAGAAAAATGTTAGTTTTATTTTCAATGTATATTTGTTAAAAATATATGTTTTAATGTTTTTATTAATTTTCATAATGATATTTCATTTTCTTATTTAATTGTTTTATAAAAATAATGTATAAAAGTAAAAATAGTGCGCGTGATTTTAAAACCTCATATCTTTATCGTTTTGACTCCGTTTTATACGTTTCTTATGTCCACGGCTTCGTATTAAGAAAATCTATCAAAATATCATATTTATAAAAATTAAACCTCTGATGAACAGTAACTTTTACTGTTCATCACAGTTTATAAAAACTGTTTTTATAAGATTAATTATACGTAACTTGTTTAAAGCATAACTTGTTCATTTTAATTCCGTTTCTCGAGTTTCTTACGCCCTTGGATTCGTCATGAAGAGTGCTATGTTTATAAAATATTTATTTTTATAGATCAGATCTGAGACAGAAAGTATTTATATAAAATAACTTTTATAAAATTACTTTTATACGATTAATTAACGTAAACTCGTAAATGTCATATCTTCTTCGTTATAAATCCGTTTTTCGAGTTCTTTACATGCTTACGATCCTTGTGAAGAGTACTAATTTAATAAAATATAAAATGTATGGGTTTAATGTCGAATCCAAACAGTAGGTATTAAAAGTTAATTAGGGTTTATGATTAATAAAACTAGTTTTATAATTACTTTCACTTAGGAACTTTGCACCATTATTTTACCAAGTATTATACCATATATCTTACATATATTAAGTCCTTTAAAAGTCCATAACCCTTGACCAAATGGAATCCATGTCCTTGTGATCTTTTACACATCAACTTGTAATTAAACCTTCAACACCATTTAATTTGTAATTCATTCTTATAAATTATTTAACACTTATACCAAGCATGTACCTTTATTTCAAGTATTATTTCACCCCATACAACAATAAATTCGAATCATATATGCTTTAAAATACTTCATGTGTCACAAAAATGAATCTAGGTGGTGTTTAACATATATAACAAGTATGTACACATAAGATAATGAATGAATGAACATTGAATACTTTAAATAGACCTTATAGAAGATGTGTAGAATGATGAACACAAGATATGATCATAACCAAGCTTCAAATCCAAACCCTAGTCAAGAAAAACCCTAAATATGTTTTCTTGATTAATCCTTGTTAAATCCGAATCCAAGCTTGTTAACACCTTGAGTAACCTTAGCTAACCTTAGAATGAATACTAGAATGCTTGGAATACTTGTAGACTGAATTTTAATGGGAACCCTATGCACAAGATTAGCCGTGGGTATGGTTGAGTATAGAGAGAGTTTGCTTGCTAATTTGCTAGTGAATGAAAGTATGAGAGTTAAATGGACATAGGACTTTCTATTTATAAAAAGATGGTATTAAAACAACCTAAGATTAAACCATGGGATGTGTAGTGGTTTGAAGTACAATTGCAAAGAGCTCTCCTCCTCCCTAGGAGGAGGCCACGGCTCAAATGGGGTGCAAGGTACCAAGATGGGACAATTTCTAGTAACATGGGTCAATAGTACATTTTATGTAAGGTGTATGAGTTGTAATGAAAGACTTAGTGGGTCTTTAGGATTTTATTTTATGTGTAAACACTTATATCCAGCCTTATGTAAGTAATAAGTGATGAAATGATTAAATTTTGTGTATTGGGTATAAATGTGGGTATTTGTTTGCGTGTAGATGGGTGAAGGTGCTTCCGGGTATGTCCGAATGTAATTTATTGCGAAACGTAAGCGTTTTACGTAACCAACAAAAATAAATTACAAAAAGTTATAAATTATACTCCTAATAATCATATAACACTTGCTTGATGTTAAAATTTATATTTGTTTGGTGTTGTTTAAGTTTGAACGGTTCGATTTTTAGTTTTCACGATTTACTATAAGATAAATATTTAAAAGCGAACTGCGCAAACTTCTAAAAATAAATAATGGAATAATTAATGTCGTAAATAACCTGAAAATGAGAAATGTTACAAGGCTGATATTATCCTTGGTATTAGGATTAAACATGAAAGTAATAGAATAGCAATTTCTCAGTCTTATTATATTGAGAAGGTACTGAAGAAATTCAATTGCTTTAATTGCACTCCGATTAGTACTCCTATGGATACAAGTGAGAAGCTGCTGCCTAATAAATTTTTGTGGGGGGGGGTCAGGTTGTATCTCAACTTGAGTGTTCTAGGGTGATTGACTGCTTGATGTATGTCATAACTTATACAAGGCCCGATATTGCTTTTACTATGGGTAAACTGAGCAGGTATACTAGTAACCCTGGTACTCGGCACTGGCAAGCAATTCAGCGGGTACTAAAGTACTTGAAGAAAACCATGGACTATAGATTGACATATACTGGTTATCCTTCAGTGTTGGAAGGTTACACTGATGCAAGCTGGACCAATAACACTAAGGACAATTCGTCTACAAGTGGTTGGGCATTCTTGTTTGGTAGTGATGCAATTTCTTGGGCTTTCAAGAAGCAAACTTGCATTAGTGGTTCAACAATGGAATCTGAATTTGTGGCTCTACCAGCTGCTAGTGAGGAAGCCAAATGGTTGAAAAACTTTCTCCTTGAGATTCCATTATGGGTCAAACCTATAACACCTATTTCTATCCGTTGTGATAGTGTTGCTACATTGAAAATGCGTATGCCATATGATACAATGGGAGTTATACACTAGTGTCGGGCTAGCATGATTCGTGAGCTTATCACGAATGGGGTGGTATCTATAGAGTTTGTGAGGTCTCAACAAAACTTAGCTGATCACTTGACGAATGGACTGCCCAGAGACTTGGTTATAAAATCTGCTGAATGGATGACATTAAAGCCCAACTAAGTCGTTGAATGCTAGGACACCCAACTCCCTACTAAGAAAACTTGGTAGCTGAGTTTAATGTAGAAAGCTGAACATTTAGTGGACTGAAGCACATGTTTTACAATCATCCTAAGGATGTGCTTGAAACCTGCCGAAAAGGAGGATGAAGTTGTTAACTTCTTAATGGTTAATTTTTTTGAAAAAGTGCTTAGCAGGAGCATGAATAAAGAGGAACCACCTATGTAAATGGTTGGAGTTTCGCTCCAAAGAGCATGAACTTTGTCTCTTACAACATTTATGAATTGGATATGGACACATGACTTGTATAGTGTCAGGAGTTTCTTATGTATTTGAAAACTTGTGTGTATTTTATCTTCAAGTATTCAAATGGGTTGAAGGGTTCAATTATTAGAACACCATGATTCTCGAATATTTGAACGTGTAATTTACTAAGATGGAAATTCAATCCTTAGGACATTTTCATTTATGCACTTGTTTTGTTTAATGTTTAATTTTTCATGCAAATGGATTGTACTAAATTGGGGAGGATTGTTGGAAATTTAGTGCAATTGTGAGAATTGGATCATACTTGGAAATAGGTTTGGAGGTACGGAGTGTACACCCATCAAGTCATTGATTTTCCCTGACTCTTTTAGTGGTTTGATTAAATGGGTGGTTATTTGCCTATTTAAGTGGCATATTTGATTGCGTTAATTGACCATATTTAATTTGGTCATGAAATCATTATCCTTAAATTATGGAGGATAATTGACTTGACTGCATTAATTGACCATATTTAATTTGGTCATGAAATCACTAATTCCTAAATTATAGAGGATAATTATGGAAGAGATTAATGGGCCATTAATCTCTCATTAATTTCATTATTAGGTTTTGAGTAAATCCCTATAAATAGGGATCACAATTGCATGGAAAAATACACAGAAAACAAAAACACATAGAAACGCAGGGTTCTTGATTTGTGCCTAGAACAAGAAACAAACACTGGTATCTCACAAGGAGGTATTCGTGTAACCCCAGATTAAGGTCGATCATAATCTTCTGTAGCAAAGTGATTTACTGAATGAAAGTGATTTCCGGTAACATCTTGGTAATTAGCTAGGCTATTGATTGTCTTCACCTTGAGTTGGGATCTACCACAACCAACAGCTAGTAGATAACAAAATGTACCCAAACAAATTATATGGTCCGGAGAACCTATTAGACCTGTCAGCGCACCAAGCTAAAAGGCCCCTTGGACTGATATTAAAGGTCACATTCGTAGTAGTGAATGAAATTATGCCCAGATGACAGTGTAACAAGTAGGAGGATGAAACAATCAATCATAAAGTTGAACACACTGAAAAGGAGAGAATCAAGCAGGTTATGCAAGGGCATGATTTTGTATTCTCACTATTCATTCATTTGTTGTATGCAGAGGTAGAAATGGACATATGGGTTGGGTAAAAAACTGGTATATGATGCTGGTCAAAATGAGTGGGATTGGGTTAACTGAATGTTTTATGTCCTAGCTTCATGTTATTCAAAGCAATATTGCATTTATAAATACATATAAAAGAATTTTTGCACCAATCTCTCTTCATTAATGTTTAAGTAATACAATTCACAAAGCCTAAAGTACAATTTTTAAATGCACAAAACTTAATTTTAAATAATACAACTTATAAAGCTTATAGTACAATCATTAAATACACAATTTTCATCCATTAAATGTCTTTTAAACATTAAATTAATATACATAATAAAGCATTTGGTACAAGTATAAACCAATTAAATACATCAATTAATATTATTTTTAAAACAACTTTAACATGAAAAATGCATATTGTAAAACTAATTAAACTCACAAAACTTTATAAAATTTATATGTCAAGTTTATGGTTCATATGATTTTGAAAATTGGACAGGACCAACCCATTCTCCGAGAACCAGAGTCGCTACAAGTTCGGCTAGCTAATAAAAGTCGTTTGAAAGGGAAGGTAGCAGTTCGGAAAAAACGAGTAAATCAAATCGGATACGGATTATTTTCTTTTAGTCACAGGGTACCCGCCGCTGCAACGCGCGAGAACCCTGCTAGTTTTCATTAAAATGATTTCAAGGTTTTATAAATTAGAAATAAACTTTGTACGACTTCAGTTTAAGAAAATTATTAGGGGAGAATTCGGTTAGTATCTGATTAAATAATAAATATATAACTGTTATATTCATGTAATGTTGGTCAAGTTGGGTCAACAGAAACAAGAAGTTATTTGGAGGGAGAGGTTTAAATATCTAAAGCCTGTGGTTTGTGGGCATGATCAATCTATGAGTTGAGCAATGGCAAAATGCAAAACACCAAAGTTAAAGAAATCCCCATTTTAGTTTTTTTTTTTTAAATGCTTGATATCTACCATTTTAAAAAATTGGTACAGATAATCATTGATTTGTAGTGCTTTGAAAATGATGAATGGGTAATGTAATAGTGCTAAGGGAAGAGAACATAAAGGTTGCCACATTTTAGATCAGAATGGTGTTGTGTACGGGTTTGATGCTGAAAAAACGTGAGTCACTTATGATGGTTGTTTCATTAGTGGATATATTCGATTGGCTTCCTTCCAAAATTAGTTGATATATTTTTTGATGCTTAGTAAATCATGAGCTGGATGATTTGTCATCATAGTTATCTTGATTTGTTGGGCTCAAGCTTATCCCTTTGTAATATATATATATTTATATTTTGTGAGAAATAAATCAAAAAAATCATTATCCTCCAATATGATAATGAGAGTCATTAATTTTATACCTAACATCCCTCTAAATCTCGTCCTAAAATTTCCCTCTACCTCACGTTTTTTGTTCATCTGATCTAAAAAAAAACCCTTCTTTAGTTCACCTCAATAAGTATTGCCGCATTGTTGACCTTTATTTTGGTTTTATATCAATTGTTTTACATGCTTGTTTAAGGAAAGATGTGAAATTATAATTGTTTACTGGTACAAGGTCAAACTACTCCACCTTTATTCTCTTATTTTTCGATCTATTGTGAATTTAGTTGGATATCCGACAACAAAGCCGGTTATTTAATATCCATATTGTTTCGTCAGTCGAAATAAATCAAAGAAGGTGTATAACATCACTTTATTTCAATATGTTCATTTGTATCTTAGCCCAATATGTGGCCCACAAGATTAATGTTGCTCAACAGTTTACATCACAGATGCATTAAAGATTGTCGCATCTCGGTCAAGGTATACTCAATCCCGCTTCGGCTTTTTATGCATCCCAGCCTACTACTCTACCAAGTGCGTTTAACATTATGCCGCTGCAAGGCCCGACTTGACACATGAATACAGGTGTCTCTTCTCATTTAAATTTTAATGCAAGTAATTTAAGTACCATTTTTTATAAACGCTTATTTCCATTTGTTCACGTTGGAGATGGCAAGTCTATTCCCGTTACCAACACCGGTCATAGCATTATTCCTTCCCATCATCGCCCTCTTCATCTTCATAATGTTCTTGTAACCCTCAATATAATTAAAAATCTCATTTATGTTCGTCAGTTCACTAGGGACAATAATTGTACTATTGAATTTGACGCATTTAGTTTTTCTGTGAAGGATTACTTGACTCGTCATATCCTCCTTCGATGTGACAGTTCGGGCGATCCCTATCCAGTTACCAAGTCGTCAACTTCTCCGATTGCTTTTCTCTCGACAAGTGCTTTCACGTGGCATCAACGCCTCGGACATCCGGGTGATCAAGTGCTACGTTCGCTTGTCTCTAGTCGTTTTATTTCATATAATAAAGAAAAGTCTTCACATATTTGTCACGCTTGCCAACTTGGCAAACATGTGAAGCTTCCCTTTCATAGTTCGGATTCTATTGTTGAACATTGTTTTGATGTTATTCATTCTGATTTATGGACATCTCCCATTATTAGCTCTAGTGGTTTTAAATATTATGTCTTATTCCTTGATCATTTCTCTCATTACCTATGGATATACCCTCTTCGTTCAAAGTCAACAACTATAAGGCTCGTTTAGTTGCTAACGGTAGTAGTCAACAACTAGATGTTGATTTTGATGAGACGTTTAGTCCAGTCGTTAAACCGCCCACCGTTCGCACGGTCCTTAGCCTTGTCGTGTCTCGTAAGTGGCCATACACCAACTTGATGTTAAAAATGCTTTTTCTTAACGGTGACTTATTTGAGACTGTGTACATGCATCAGCCTCCTGGTTTTGTTGACAACCAGTATCCTTATCATCATGTTTATCTTTTACAAAGATCTTTATATGGACTAAAACAAGCACCCCGTGCTTGGTTTCAGCGGTTTGTAGGTTATGCCACACGAGCTGAATTTTATCATAGTCGTTGTGATTCCTCATTGTTTATCTATAGACATGGTTCACAGGTTGCTTACTTACTTATTTATATGGATGACATCATTCTCACAGCTTCATGTCCAGCCCTACTTCAGCAGATTATAGGTTCTCTAAATAAAGAGTTTGACATTACTGGTCTTGGGGCGCTTAATTACTTTCTTGGTATCTCTGCTGATCGTACTCCTACAGGTTTGTTTTTGTCACAGAAGAAGTATGCTCTACAGCTCCTTGAGCCTGCTCACATGGTTACTTGTAACCCTTCTCGGACACCCGTTGATACAGAGTCTAAACTGGGTCCGGAAGGTGTTCCTATTCAGGATCCTACTTTATATCGCAGCATTGCAGGGGGGTTTCAGTATCTTACTTTTACATGTCTAGATTTGTCTTATGCAGTTCATCATAATTGCCTTTATATGCATGATCCGAGGGAGCCGCACTTTGCTGCACTCAAATGTATCTTGCGATATGTTCGGGGGACTGTGGATTTTGGTCTCCATTTGTATGTTTTCGCTACTACTTCTTTAGTTGTTTACACTGATGCTGATTGGGCAGGCTGTCCATCTACACGCAGGTCTACTTCTGGTTATTGTGTATTTCTGGGGGATAATCTTTTGTCGTGGTCCGCTAAACGACAACACACCATCTCCCGCTCTAGTGTCGAAGCAGAATATCGGGGTGTTGCTAATGTTGTCGCTGAAACTGCATGGGTCTGTAACCTTCTTCGTGAGCTACATTCTTCTTTTATGACTGCCACTCTGGTTTACTGTGATAACGTTAGTGCTGCGTATATGTCTACAAACCCTGCTCAATATCAACGGACGAAACACATTGAGATCGACATTCATTTCGTCTGTGATATGGTTACAGCTGGCCATGTTCGTGTTCTCCGTGTTCTATGTCGTTTCCAATATGCCGATATTTTCACTAAAAAACTGCCTTTCGCACTGTTTGAAGATTTTCGATCCAGTTTGAGCGTTCGTCCTCCTCCCGCTCCAACTGCGGGGGCGTATTAATCGATATATATTCGATTGGCTTCCTTCCAAAATTAGTTGATATATTTTTGGATGTTTTGTAAATCATGAGCTGGATTATTTGTCATCATAGTTATCTTGATTTGTCATCATAGTTATCTTAGGCTCAAGCCCATCCCCTTCGTAATCTATATATACTTTGTATTTTGTGAGAAATAAATCAAAGAAATCATTATCCTCCGATAGTTTCAGCAATTGCATGGTTCCGCTAATTGCATGGTGAGTGGCATATATATAGCAAATTACTGAAATCTAAGCATAAAAACGTGAGTCACTTATGATGGTTGTTTCAGCGATTGCATGGTTCCGCTAATTGCATGGTGACTGGTGAGTGGCATATATATAGCATTTCACTGAAATCTAAGCATGATGCCGGAGACGCTAAGAAAAGTTTGTTAGAAGTTGGTAAACACTAAGTTACGTACTCTAGAATCTAGATAACCCAAATGAAAAAATATATAGAAGTAAATCTATAGCATTCGAGACGAAATGAAATAATATATGTACAAGAACTAAAACAATTGTTTATCTCGCTCGTGCTATGATGATCATGTTGTGCCCGGTGATATTCTATAGCATTCAAGACTCAACCGAGATGCTTATTAAAGCTTGGACCCAATTTAGCTGTTCAAGCAACGATGTACCGAGAACTGTCATTTTCTTGTCTTTTAGTTCTGGTATAACACAGCAACGCAACAAATGTTAACCGTGGCCAGTAAGGAGCTTGAGTAACTATCAAGAGGTCTCAAGTTCAAGTTATGCTAGGTGCAAACTCTAAGTGGTCACGCCAACCTTCATGGAAAGGGGAGGCCTTTTATTACCCGGTTTTATTTTGTGTGACGGTGGGCTCAAATCTTGTAGATTAGTCGACTAAAAGATCGATCGGATGGTTACCCAAAAAGCGCAACAAATGTTCAAATGTTCAAAACCAGTTCTCTAAACATTAATGGGATCTGCTCCATATGCAACTAACAGAAAGGTTCTACGTGAATTTAGTTATTCAGATCACTGATGTTATTGATGTTTTGCCAAGAACAACGGCGACCCAAACAGTGATGTAAAACATTACCAAGATAAAGGCAACATCTTTTTTACACATCCCTACGACTAACCCCCAACTTCCCCGTTATCTTACAAAAATAGAATACAACGCTGATTGTTCAAGAGATAATTGCAGGTAGCCTCTTAATTAGTATCTTAAATTCGCTATCTCGACTCAACATGCTGATCCTCACATATTTCTTGCTAGCCCCGAAATGCTTCCCGCCTCTCGTGTATATCTTATGTCTCCTTAGGAAGCTTTCACAATCATCCACTTCTCCCTCACATTTCAACCAAGCAAACGCTACAAGAGAAAATAAAGAAAATAATGTCAAAACGATTGATTGTATATCTAGTTAGAATATTTTGAAACAATTATTATTGTGAAATTACCGGGCAATTGTCCAAAAGTTCGGCCACTGAAAGAACATGTCTCGAGTGAAAAGTCGGGTAAACTAAAAAGTTCAGTTTTATTAACAGCTTCTCTTATTTTCTTCCATCTTTCGTCCATGAATTTGTAGCTATAATCGAAGAAACTTTCAGGTTCTTTTTGGTTGGCATTTTCACAACTATCGGACACTGTTTGCAAAATCTTCGCTGCTCGGATCTGTGAATCTTTAGATACACCAATGGTGTTGATCTCTATAAATGTAGTCATTTTCTTAGCAATCTCTCTATCTTTGACAAGAGCCCAACTGCAATACATCAACAGCAAAAAAGAGTCAAATTAGACTTCTAAGGTCAATGTGGGTCTGTTTGACCCAAAGTACTGTTTTGGAGGTAGAAATGGAAAATTACCCGATTCGGGTTCCAGCATGGCCAGTGCTTTTGGAGACAGTGAAGAGCATTATATCATAGTCTGCTGGTAATATAATCGGTGTATATTGTGGCCAGTAATAAGCAAGATCATAAACCAAAATCCCGTTACCTCTTTTTACTACATCTTGCCTCGTAACTCCATCAGGGTTATTGGGAGATGTCACTAGCTCAATGTATGGCTCGTTTTTATTATACTCGTAAGCATCACCTGCCCATTTGTGTAGCCCTGATTTCAAGTAGTCGGTCATCAATGGGTACGACTGCAAACAGTTATGCAAAACTCAGTAAAAATCAATTCCTAATGTATTTTATTTAACTGTATAATGCAATTGAAGTTGAAATATTAATCCTCTAACTTCTTAAATTCATATTGTGTTCCCTATGTAAGTGTAGTTCCAAGCTAAATTATCTTTCAATTTACACCAAATCGTTAGGTTCAAAGAAAGACAAGTGTCTGACCTAAGCACATGTCTCATTGGCACATGCAAACACATCATTAATGGAAATACAAGCACAAGGAACAAAGTCATTAAAGCCTCATTAAGACAGCGAATACAAACCTAATATAGAAAGAGTTTTGCGACTTTGCTTTCACGAAAAGTGATCACTAAATGGTTTCAGAAAAACATGTATATGTATAGTAATGAAAGCATGTGTGACTTCGATAACTAACTTAGTAGTAAATGTACTTGGAAAAGCAATCTACATGTGATCAATGAATTACAACTTGTGACGTAAGAAGTGTTTACCGAGTAGAATGGAGCAGCAGACACAACATTCATAGGCCCCAAACTATCAGGAGGTGAAAGTGCATAAAGTGCAGCCTGATAAAGTTGTGAAGACCCTGTTCCCACTACAATGTGGCGACCATCTGTGACTGCATTACCAACCACTTTATGCAGCCTTGTGACTGACCTCACGAGCTCTGGCTCCAAAAACCAACAAATATTTTTTACATCTGAAAAATAACTTATGTGTTGCCAACTGGAAGTCACAACCATTGTTTCTTCGCCCTTTTGCTTCCAATAGTTCTCATACATTGTCGGGTCGCCACTATATTTTAAAAATGTCACACATAAGTTAAGATAGTAAATTAAATAATAAATACAATCACCGGTCATGGTATGGTGAAAGAATCCTTGTAAAGGCTTGATAAGAGAAGATACACACAGAAAGACGTGTCAACATGTGTAAAGATCCTGATATGCACCATATATTAGTAATTAAAAAGGAAACAAACATATGTGAACAACAAAATTCTAATATTGTATGGAGTTAGGTTGTTGGGCAGATCTTGTCTAATGCATACTAGTCGCATAGCCATTACAATCGACCCGATTCAAGCTTGAACCTAAAATACTCACCAAAGTTTCTTGAGAATTCGACAATAATCAACTCAAACTATTACAAAGTAGAACTTGACACATAATTTGTTGAAACTTAAACTCAAACACAAACTTTACAAAATTTAAACTTAAAATTACTACTATATAAGAAATCAGACTTAAAGCATAAACTGCATTCAGTTTGAGTATGCTGATTTAAAAGATACTAATACATGTTGTATAATGTTAATTGGCCAAGCGACTGACATGGTAACATGTTTCTTTTGAGCACTTTAACCAACCACATGAGTATTAAAAGTTGCACAAAGAGTGCTAGTGACATCTATAAAATGTCAAGAGCATCCGCAATGGGCTGAGGATGAGCTTGGCATGCATTGCTCATTGCCAAGAGCATCTCGTTGCCAAGAGCATCCCGGTGTGCATCAAACTTGTAAACATATAATAAGTGTTTTGGTTTCATTTTCTATGAATCTGAAATGATTTTTATTGTTTCAATATTTTCCTTTTATATTGGGAAATTAACAAATATAAATAAATCATAGAAGACAATAAATCACATATTAATGGAGGGCATTTTAGTCCTTTTCATTTGCTGAAAATTCTACATTCAACAAAAGCGTGGTTAAGATAGTGGAAACCTTGTGCTTAAATTATCTTATTAATTAGCTTTTCCTTTCATAAACAATATACTCTGTATGTATTTTACTTTACAGTTTATTATTCTCTAAAGAAGATATGCCAACAAATAATGGACCAATATGATGTACACTATGAAGTGTTTGATTGAACGATGAATAAAACTATAGTGAGGGATGGAACTTATCGGGTGCCAGGAGGGGTCGTGGCTCTTCACAAAATTTTTGCCGGAAGTATATTTTTAACCCTTACACTTTGCAGCGGTATTGTATAATTACTATGAATGTTAAATGAAAATCTAAATTTGGTCATCTTAAAAGAAATACGTTACAGTTTGGCTCATCCGGTTAAACTTGCCAAGCTGGTCTATGACTATAGTACAGTGCCTTTGACTTAAAGCAGCCATATCATGCAATGATGCAAATGGATTCTCTTTTTTGTTGCTTTTATTAAACTAAATAAAGTGGAAAAGTTGTACTAATGTTATTTTAGTTTTTGAAGAGATTGAGGTGCATGAGAAAGCAAAAGAAGGACAGCAAAGCAAATGAGAATGATTATGGGCGGTGGTGGTGGACGTAAATCTAGACCGAAAAATAAATGGTTGAGCCATCTAGAAAACGCAATTGATGGCACGAGACCCACACCGCACCTCGCGTTTTCGAGTGATGAGCCACCACCACCACACCAAATGGTAACCAAGGGGCATTTGGTCCAATGGTATGGAGGTTTTACCCTCCTAGGCAAGGTCTCATGTTCGAGTCTTGTCTAGGACGATAGGGGTTTCCTCCCGCGTGTGTAAAAGGAAGGGTGCCATTGCCTTCTGGGCTGGACCCAACCTGGTTGTGTGGGCTCGCTACGCCTTCTGGGCTAGGGGCCATGTAGCCACAAATTGCCGTTCCAAAAAAAAAAACCACACCAAATGGTCCCGGAAAATGCCAAATGATGCCACGAGACCCACACCGTGAATTGCGTTTTCTAGTATTTTTCTCGTGTTATGGGAAAACGCCAAAAGCTGGGGTACTTGATGGCACTAGAAATGTGGTGTTATGGAGGGAGAAATGTTTTGGTGTTATGGTGTATTATAGTGTTATGAAAAAAAGTAATGATGTAGCACCACTTTTCTCATAACACCAACTTGGCGGCACCATGAGTACCTAACGCTCTTAGTAACAAGATATGTATAGGTAAAATTTGAAATGATATAGTAACATTGCTTTATTAAAAGATATTTTGACCTTAAAATTTAAAATGTAGAATTATTTTAAAGCAAACCAAAATAAAACAGAAACTTTAAAATAAGGTGTCAATAAGCACGTTAATCAAGAGTGAAAGAAGCGGTAGACCCAAGTATTGGGAAGTAAAAAAGAAGAGGTAAAAAAGGGTGACAATTCACCGTTGAAATTCTCAACCTATTATTCGTCTTGTCTCTGTCCATCTACTGACATAACTCTATGTTGATATTTGCGTACGTTAGTGTCTTGTTCTTTTCATTACCCACATCGATACCGGCTCAGCTCGGCTCACTCAAGCCGACACTTAAACAGTTTCAATAATTGGCTCGGCTTACTTAAGTCAAGCCACACTGTAAGTTTTGTTTAACCTTGTTTAGTGCGCTTTGTTAAAATTAGTATGCAAATTATTTGGTTTTGATAGAATTAGTATACAAACCTTATTTTGGACAAATCATGACACTTTTTGGTTTGGTCGGGAAAAATAATAGTAGAAAAACCATGTGTGCATACGATATTACCACAATAATCACGTCAACTGTGTTCATGCTCAAAAGAAAACTAAATACAGTAGTTGTATAGTAGTAGTAGTAAATGAAGATATCTACCGTATTTAATATTGCAATATTATTTACTGTAGATCGTGGATTTTATTTAATTAGCAAACAAAATTTATAAGAGAAATTGAGCATGACGGAAGACGTATCCCTTTTGTTTTTCATTTGATTCTACAAAATCTAGTAGCCGAATTGAGAAAATAGGAAACTGAATGCTAATAACTAGGGGTGAGCAGAAGAAACCGAAAAAACAGAAATCGAACCGAAAAAATCGACCGAAACTAAAAACCGATGGCTCGATTTTTAATTTTTTTAAAACCGAAAAATTTCGGTTTGGTTTCGGGATTTTTTCAAAAAAAGAACCGTAAAAACCAAACCAAACCAATTTTATAATAATATATAATTAATATAATATTAATAAATAAATAATAACTAAAAATTTTAAATTTATATTTATTTTATTGATGAAATTATTATAATATATATTATCTTAATGTTTATATATATATATGTTTGTCGTGTACGTGTGTTTACTTGACAATATGTCATTACAATGACAATGATTGTATTTTCACATGCATGTGTGTCTCTTATTTGTATGTGTATAATTGTAAAAATCTGTGTAAACATTATTAGGCTCATATTGACAAAAAAAATTAAAAAAAATAGTCAATTTTCTACGTAAAACAAGTTTATTAACATAAATTAGCAAAAACCAAATTTAAACGGTTTGAAACCGAAAAAACCGAAAAACCGAGAAACCGAAAAAAACCGAACCGCCAAAAACCGAGCAGTTTCGGTTTTTGGTTTTATAAAAACCGAATATTTCGGTTTTAGCCAAAAACCGACCCAAACCGAACCGTGCACACCCTTCTAATAACAAATTTGCTTAAAACTTGGATTTCTTATTACTAAAATAAGTCATTCCGAAAAATTAAAAAGATGCAGCATTACATACAAAAATTACAGCCTTTTGAGAAATAAGTTAATAATTTATTAGTTTCATCGGTTTTTTTTTAAATTGTATTTTTTTTACTGTATCTGACATAATAATTTAAAAAATAAAAAGAAAAAAAGAATTTGAGTACTTACTGGTCAAGATTGATGACAAGATTAGTCTCCCCGCCATCAGGAACATTAGCCGTAGCGCACGACGTCGTTTTAAGTACCTCAATGGTCCTCTTGCTTACTTGCGCCACATCAACTTCCACTCCTCGTGTATTATTCTTTCCAGCACTATTAAAGTTATTAATCTTCTGCTGTATATTCCCCCAGCTGAATGTAATGTTTTCCTCATTAGGATAGCTTAATCTCCATATCAAACATAAATTCATAGCCAATGATACAACCAATACATGCTTTATAAAGAACACAAAATCCACCATTTCGGAAAAAAGAGTGTTTGGTTGAATCTGGACGAGGAGTTGGGTTTATTTGTTTATATATATATCGAATAGTGAGAGTGAGAGATCACAATCATTATCGAATTAGGAAAACAATTGTGAAGGGGGATGGATGGTTTTTGTGTGGGTTGAGTACTTGAGTTGAAAGTCTGCTTACTGTTTCTTTTTTCCACTTGCTAGCTTAGCTACTGCTGCAGTCCTGCTTATAAAGAACTTTTTTCTTTTCTTTTGGTATTTTGTAGGGGGCGTTTGTTTCTGCTTATTAAACATAAGCGTATTTGGACATATATTTCATAAGCCTTAATTTTCTGGCTTATTTTGAGACTTGGAGGGCTTATATAAGTTTCTCATATCATAATAAACTTATATAAGCCCACAAGTCTCAAAATAACCTTAAAAATTAAGGCTTATGAAATATAAGCCGAAATCAAATTTGATTTGGGCTTATATTTCATAAGCCCAAATTTTCTTGCTTCTTTT
>BQNB010134784.1:0-14734 GCA_026074375.1 Tanacetum coccineum | reverse complement strand
ATTGTCTCTTCATATAGGGCCTAATATGACTTAACTAATCATGCTTTAATTCTGGTTCACATAATCCTAATCAAGATGTGTAGAATTCTAAGGTTAAATAAAAGAGCAAGCAAGTTGTTGTAGGTGTAAAAGAGAATGAGTCACCTAGTACCTAGGAGTATGCTTAAAAGTAACAACGTGTAATGCTCTATATTGAGGGTGTTCAAAGAATGCACCTTTACATATCTTTTATGAAAGAAATCCAATTAAGGTTATTTACCTCAATAGATCTTGTGTTTGTTTCTTTGTAGAAATAATGATGATTAACTAAAGTTTATTTACATCTATGTTAGACTTTTGAGCAAGAGATTGACAAGAGGAAGATGTTTAAATATAATGCCATAGGGCGGATCTACCTAAACCGAAGATGAATTTAGGACGAAGGATCCATCGATCCGTGGAGGTGCCAAATTTAGGCAAGAATCATTTTTCCATTATTTGGGAGATGGTTTTGATATTAGGTTATTAAGAGAAACTTATATAAGTTATAAGGGTTCTCAGTTTGAGTTTTTAGAAATGGCATCCAAGTCTTGCTTATCAAGTTGGAGTACTTTTAAGTTTCCTGATGGAAATTTATAAGTCGTCAATCCTACTCAAAGTGTGTTAAATTTAGCATGTATAATTTGACCATAGCTAATAACACAACATTTGAACACGTTAGACTCAATGAGACATCTTCATTGCAAGTGTGAGTTTCAATTTGATGACTAATCTTGTTGTCTTACAATCGACTTCGTGATTTCATGTAATAACCGAGGATGGTTAAACATGTAGACTCACAAAAATATCTATGGTCATTTGATTAATATTTCCGTGATCTATATAAATCCTAATCTCGATTTTATGTTCATATTCCAATTTTGTAATTAGATTGAATGATGAGATTGATTATCGTTTGAATAATAATCATCTTCATATTTGAAATCCTCTTACGATCACTTATTGAAAGAAAGAACGATATTGGTTTGAGGAATATGTTCAATTATTCCAAGTCCTAACCTTAGATGGTTAAAGGGTTCTTATTTGGTGAAGAAGAAATATATACATGTTGGTTAAGTAAGAGAAAAGTTTTTGGATAAGAAAGAGAATTTAAGTTTTGAGTGTGCTTTTGAATTGTTTTTGAGCAATGGGGGTGGGGGTGGTGGGTGGGGGGGGTTACATATTAGTGCATTTGCTCCATGTTTTTGGGATGTTACAGAAGATGACGACTTTACCAATTGCATTGCAAGGTAAATTACTTGAATATTTTGGACAAGACATTCAAGTCGTCAATCCTACTTCATTGTGTATTTTATGCATATATTTGCTAAATATTTGGAACACAACCAATTGGAAAAGTAGACTCAATATGACAACATCTGCACAAGTGTGAGTTATGATACGATGCATATTCTTATCGTCTTAAAAATTGATGTCGTTATTTTCATATCAATCGAGTGTGATTGGGTATGTAGGTTTAAGATAATATATGTTGTTACATTTTGATATAGTCTCAAAGCTAGACAAATAAGAATCCAATTTCTTGTCCATACTCAAAAACTTGTCAATTTGATTCGATAAGAATATCAATCATAGTTTGAATAATGAGTTATAATCTAATACAGAATTTTCTTAGACCCTCACGAACACATCTTTTAAAAGAGACAAAATAAAAGATTTTTATAGTGTGATCCATTAATCCTAAGACTAGTTGTAAGTAGAGAGTGTTGAGAATAATGACGAGGTTAATTTCTTACTTCAAGATTGTCATATATTTTGCTTGTGCGAATGTAACACCCCCATTTTTACATATAGCAGCAGAAGCAAATCTAGGGTATTACTTCATGGATACAACAATCATAATCATAGAAAACGACTCAAAAGAGACGTTGTTCAAAAGATGCGTTATCATTCATTTAAAATCAGAGTTTTACAAAGGCAGGTCCCAAAATCTAGTTACATACAATGTGAATGATAACAAGTTTATCTTTAAGTCCATGCCACTCCGTGCCATAAGTTGCTCAATTACCTGGGATAAACATGCATAAAAAGAAGGGTCAACACAAAGGTTGAGTGAAATTTATAGGTTTGGTATGTAATAGTTGAATACAAGTTATCACAATAGAAATATTGGTATTGCAGGGATAATTATTATGGAGAACATTATTATCATAGAGAACTATATTATCATGGAGAATAGTATTATCACCTTAAACTCATGAATCACATAAAGAGATATTAAAGAGATATTAGGAGATACTACCTAAAGAGATATTAAAGAGATATTGGGAGATACTACGCAAAGAGATATTAAAGAAATATTAGGAGATACTACCCAAAGAGATATTAAAGAGATATTGGGAGATACTACCCAAAGAAATATTAAAGAGATATTGGGAGATACTACACAAATAGATATTGAAGATGTATTGGGAGATACTACCCAAATAGATATTAAAGAGATATTGGGAGATACTACCCAAATAGATATTTAAGAGGTATTGGGAGATACTACCCAAATAGATATTAAAGAGATATTGGGAGATACTACCCAAATAGATATTGAAGAGGTATTAGGAGATACTACCCAAATAGATATTAAAGAGATATTGGGAGATAATACCCAAATAGATATTGAAGAGGTATTAGAAGATACTACCCAAATAGATATTAAAGAGATATTGGGAGATACTACCCAAATAAATATTTTCATGTACTTAAGAAATAATATATCAGGATAGCATATAGTTTAGAAAACATTTGCATTCATGGTTTATAGCAAGTATCACGGGTTTATAAAGTATGTGAGGTTATGAACTCATTAAGTTTTTGAAAAGTAATCACATTTGTTATAAGATAAACGAGTATATAAAAGAGTTTGAAAATAAGCATGTATCCCCCTCGCGAGTTTATAAAACATTCAAAAGATTGAAAATGCGAGGCTATGAATCTCACCATAACAATAGAGTGGGAGCAAAGGTATATGAAGTGAAATGCATCGGTATGGTAGTACGATGTTATCTACTCGGGCGAAAAGTATATCAACTTGAAATTTAACGGCTTCAACATGCAATCACGCAACCTGAGGTAATATGTCTAGAACTTTGATTCTAAGAGTTTAATATTGTTATAAGTTTGATTGGAGTGTTTGGAATTATTGTATCACCGTTCGGGCCATCATAATTCAGAGGTCATTCAGTAAACGTTTGAGGAGCTAGGGCACTTTAAATCGTAAACCCAACAACTCAGTCAGAACGTAATACCAAGATGAAACCTCTTAATATGAAATTCCCTAGTATTGTGATACGATATAATCGGTTTTAAGCGTTTTGATCAATATCTAGAAATATTAAGCACGTCAAGCGTTAATTAAAGTTATGTCTTGTAATATTTTGAATACATTTTTATACTTTTTCAAAATATTTTAGACCCTTGAGAATGAAAAGTGAGAAAATATACCTTTGGAGTTTGCACTTTTACGAGTTTGGTCCTTCAACTTTAAAAGATATACCAAGTAAACCTTGTACTTTAGAAAGTGACATAATAGACCCCTATAGTTATAACTTTGATAAAATAAAATTTTTAGCCCCTTTAGTTATAAGTTTCAGAAAGTTACGATATATACCCCTTGCATGGAATACTTTTGCAAAACAAGTCCGAATTGTCATGCAAGCTTATTTTAACATTCCAAAAGACATTTGCAGGTTATAACTTATTAATATAAGCTAAAATATGAAAGTTTAACATAACAAAAGTTTAAAATAACGATTCGTTAAGCTAGGAAGCAAAACGGGTCAAATTAGGGTTTCAAAATGTAAACGCGCGAGTTTTAAGTTCAAATTCCTTCAATAATCAATAAAGTGGTTATAATAACATTAGTTAAGCATGTTAGGATAGATTATAACAATATTTAGCCATTATAACATTTACTTTTAAGAAAAACATAAAATTAGGGTTTTGGGTGTACGGTTTTGGATCAAAACGGAAAATGAGCATGAATTGAGTTATGAAACTTTAACAAGAGTTTATTTAGGATCATATGAACATTATAAGAGTGTAGGAGCAGAAGTAGAACATCCAGAACTTGGGTTTGAGCTTATAGCTTGGAAATGGGTCGAAATCGGGACTTTTAGCTTCGTACGCCTAGAATAACGACTCCGGGGCTTCAAGGCTTCAAATATTCACTTGAATGATCTTCTTAGATGATCCTAAGATCATATGGAGTAGATAATAGTTTCTCACTTGGGTTATAGAAAGAGGAATGTGGGTGCGAGTTTGAATGAAGCATATGAGGTCCTATTTATACTTGAATTCATGCAAAGAGGCTAAGGAACTCTTAAGACCAGGCCATGGACATGTGTAAAATCTAGATACTTAGTTGGGAGGTCTATGGAGTGAGTTGTGAGGTATAGAAAGCTAGAGTGATGGTGTGGACACCATTGGAGGCTGTCGCGGCTGTTGTGGCTAAAAATAAGGAGATGTGGCTTTGATTTTGGCCATGGGAACGCTTAAGCAGGTGGGTAAGCTGCTTAAGAGTGTCTAGTAGCTGGTCATGGAGGTACTTAGCACAATGGTTAGTTTAAATGGTTGGAAAATAGCATAAACCATACGCGGGTCTGTTTTGGTATCATAGGGCTCGAATTCAAGTTCTTGGCCAATATTTTGTGGGCATTGGAATCAAGGGTAATGACAGTACAATGTAATTCTTAAGATTTGTATAAAAGGCTTATAATGACATTAGCAAGTGGTTTGGTTCAAAATGGGTCGAAATTGAGTAAATAAGGTCGCGGGTTCACATAGGGCTCGTTAGGGTTTCTTTGACTTTTCTTGGCTTACAATTCATGTAAAATGGATCAAAGTTGATAGAATATTGATCTGAGGCATTGTATAAAGGATTATTAATGAACATTGAGTGGTGGTTTAAGCTAAAATGGGTCGAAATAGAAAGAATAAGCCATAGTTAATTAGGCTCGTAAATGGGTTTCATTAGGGTTTTCTAAGCTTCAATCTCTTGTTCATTGCTAAAATGAAGATAGATAATGAATTTTAAACTCATATTATGAGTTTACAATGGTTCTTGGTTGATTTTTCGGGATTAAAATGGTTAGAAACGAGTAAACGAGTAGAATGATCCATTTAGGTACGTTTAGGGTTTCTTGGATTCATTTTGCGTATAATTGATATGAGATGATGAAATAATGATGAAATAGGATTGAAATAGTTGTAAAATAAGTTGTTACAACTTATTTAAGTGTTGGTTGAGGTTTAAAACGGATAAAAAATCGATAAACGGGTCATGGTTTACTATTTAGCTTGGGTTAGGGTTTCTAATCTTGGTTTCTTGTAATTTTATGAAATGAGAATGATTATGGATTGAAAATGTAATGAATGACTTGCTTGTAACTTGTACTTGATAGATTGTACAAGATTACTTAGGAAAACGGAGTTAAAACAGCTATTTTGGAGATCATGCTTAATGGCTTGTACATTGAGCTTTTAAAGACTTGTACTTTGACTTGGAGAGATTTTATATTTCAAATGAGATGTTATATTACTTATACATATGCTTTAGTAGCTTGTGCATTCACTTTAGATATTAACTTTTCATGGAATTAGGGTTTAGAGGCATACGATAACGGTTTAAAGCCCTTCTTGATATAACGTTGCGAATGGTACATTATATGAGTGATGTACTTTGTAATAATGATATTAGGATATTGACTTGACCAGGTTATATTTTTTGTTTTTTTTTTTTGTATATTGCTTACGATATAACTAAAAAATAGGTGGCATAGGTAGGTTGTGTGAGCTCGTCTACTTTAGTTATGCAAGTTCCATTGCATATTGAGATATCGGCAATGCAAGTAATGTAATAAAGCAAAAACATTTCCCGTACAATTATGATCATAGTAAAATAGGTTGATTTTGTATTTGATGAAAATTCTTAGGTTGTTATAGCGAAAAACCCAATTTTTTTAGCATCGGAAAGCATATTTTTGACATTTTATTAGTGTAGAATGATTTCTAATCCATTTTAAACAAAACACATATTTTGTAAAATACTATATGTTTATAAAAAGAATATAATTATGTGTGTGTGTTAGAACAATGCAAGCATAAGCAAAGTATAACAAAAAAATACAATTTCTTTTACTTAAATACTAATGTATTAATATGATATTTTCTTTTGTTTAACCAACCCAAGGTCAAACAAAGCAAGACGATGAAAAGATTTAGACATCTTTGTTGGAAAGTGTTAATTGTGTTGGAACATATTTAGATGACAAATTTTAACAATATTATCTTATACATTAGTTTTTTCAACACACTTGGACAAACTATTTAACTCTCATTCAAAAAGGAATACTACACTCAAAATAATCTACAAGATGTTTATGTAACACTTGTAAATATAGTGATCTATGCCTATATGCAATGCACAAACTAGTAACATAACAAATAGCATACATGGAAAATGTGTTTAGATATATAATTAGCTCAATTATAAATAGTAATGATTACTTATTAATATCTATTAACAGAGTTGAAGCAAAAGTTAAACACACATAATCATCTAGCATACACATAACGATATTCGTCGTCATTTTGTGTATTAGATATAACGATGTATACAAGCTTGGATTCATTTTGAAAACAAAAATAGTTTCACCTCCCCATTTCAAAAATTAATAATATCATTGTTTTCCAAGGATAAGTTGACTAGTAATGCCGACCTTGAAAAAAAAGGTAAACTACAAGTTTTACGTCAAACCGAAACATATAGTTTTGACCACTATATAGTATTTTGCATTTCTGACTCACTTAAGTTTAGAATAAAGACTTGAAAGTATTTTTAAATAAAACTAGACTCGATTATCTTTGAAATGGTGGGTGGCATGACTTCTACGAACTTACGGTTGATTTTATATGATTTTTCGAAGTTTGCCAAAAACTGACGAAATAGACAGGCGGCCCCCATAAAGGTAACGGCCCCCAGATATATTTGGGGGCCGCCCGAACATTTATGGGACCGCCACCAGTGACCCCAAAACACGTTTTTTGTTCAAAATCATTTTGTAACTTAACTGTAGAACATAGGATTTTAAAAAGTTGTTCCAACACATAAATTTCGTATTTTAGACATCATTTCTACTCTTACGACTTAGACAAACATAAGTTGACATTTCCAAGTTCTTTTGAGAAAATTTTCCTTCAAGCTAGTATACGAAGTATATTTAATAACAAAACTAGTACGAATCAAACAACAAAACACTTTCCATATTTAGTCCTCCTTCATAGGTAATTTGATACATGGATCGTACTCTATTATAAAAACCATTTGTTTTGAAAACTAGAGCGACGTGGCTCTGATACTAATTGTGGAAACCGTAGAAGGGGGTGAATACGTTTCCATTTAAAAACTTTAAGATCAAAGATTACATCACTCTTCTACCGGCGGTTCCATATATATATGGGGGCCGCCAAGTATATCAGGGGGGCGCCTGAGTTATGGGACCGCCACCAGAAGAGGTTTTCGGACTAGATCTTTTTTATCAATTACCAGATCAAGTTTGACGCAATATGAGAAGTGGCGATAATAGGTTTACAATAGCTAACGCATATTCTAACAATATAACCACATTCACAATATATAGCACAAAGAGCTACACAGCCTTAACTAACAAGATCTACACAACCATTCACACAATCATGAGCACAAGTATAAAAGTAAAGCGGTAAATGTAAAGAAATAAGTAAAGCAAAAGGTAAAAGAATATGCAAACCGACACGGTGATTTATAGTAGTTCGGTCACGAAGATCCTCTTCACCCTACTTCCACTCCCCAGAAGTATCCAACTCGAGAGTCTTTCCACTAAATCCAACAAGCTCCCTTTCGGCGGAGAAAACCTTATACTCATGCTTATTTATTTTTTCGACACTAAGCTAGATGTCGAGTCCTTCTTCGGGTACAACCAAACACGTTATGTTTTATGGCCCAACATAACAAACCTTGTGTTTTATGGCCTAAACACATAAACCGCTTCGCTTACATTATTTTCCGACACTAAGCTAATTGTCGAGCCCTAATCTTAGCTAGAACCAATCTACCACTTCACCAGTGTATTTTAAGGCCTAAAATACTAACCAACCCACAATTAACTCATCCAAATATATACATTATTTTGATCTACACACTACTAAAGATTGGAAGACATTGACTCGATCTATATGTAACAAATGTTACAAATGGACTAACTAGACTACGTAACTTCAGATCTTGAAGATGACCGAAGTTCTTCTCTTGCACTTAAGGGAAGAAGGAAAGAGTAGAAGATTGGATCACATATAAACAAGATTAAACAATTTAAATGATCAAAGATTTAGATAGATTTAGTGAGATCTAGAGAGAGAAAGAACTGAGAGAAATTCGTGGAAAAAGGTTGTAAAATCAGTTGGAGATGACCCACTATTTATAGGAGCTAAAAGCTGACAGTCTGGCAACGGCCGTCCCGGCGGTCCTTTATATATAAGGGGGCTGCCAGGCCTATAAGGGGGCCGCCGCCTAGACTTCGCTCTTTTTTTTGTCTTTTTGCGGGGAAGGTTGTATCTGGTATAAAAGCTTCCATTTTGGGGGGAAACCAATGTACAAATTTAAATAGTAATAAAACCATTTCTTTATTAAAAGGTATTTTTGTGTTTTTATTTATTTTATGAAAAGATAATTTTTAGTAAGAAATGGTAATGGTTAAGACGAAAAAATATTTTCTTATAATCAACCTCGGCAAGTATATGAGATATGTTTGTACTCATACCTATATTGATATACGATCGGGGAGCCAACAAATTGTCGGAGTTGATAGGCACGGGACTTGAGACATGGGGGATGTTGTTTTAAATGGTATGCGGATTGAAGGTGATTTGTATATGACGAGTGAACTTGCTAACATTACGGTTATGTATTACATGTTACATGATTGTGTGGGAATCACCAGAACATAAAGAGATCGTAATATATTAAATATCAGTAATATTTGCACTAACAAAGGTATCTTGAATTGGAATGTAGTCACCCATCAAACACTGTAGGGGTCGCTCAGGCGGTAAAGGACCCCCCTTTGATACGGGTATATAGAGAAGGGTTAGGATTAGAACTAACGATAGGATAGCGAGAAGGAGATAGACTTTGATTGTAAGGATAGTGGACTTATGAGTTAGTGAAACTTAAATATAATACATTGGAGGAAGGATGTTAGAACGGCTCCTTATGTTATAAGTGGGTTCTGGGAGGGCACCCTACTATACCCCGGAATCTACCATCGACCGGGTACGACTGCCCTGGTAAAGTTTTGTTTTTAGTTTTAAGTTGGCAAAAAAAAATTTAAAACTGAATCATAAAAATACAGAGGCAGGCCACAACAACAGGACACATCAATTTTATTTGGGGGCGCCGTTGCCGGAAGTGGTGTGAAAATTAAACTTGATTTACATTAGTTATATTATTTTGTGTTTTTATGCAGACTTAGAATATACCGGCGCATAGGATGGTAGTGCAGCAAGTAGATGTAGTGTGTAAATTCTTGGAATATTTTGGTAATATTTTAGTTTAGGCATGTAATAGTGGTTGTAGAGTGAGTTTTATTGGTTGCGCTATGGTAATTATTGGTAGTATCCAACTCTTACACGGTTCTGGTTCGCATTAGCTGGATACTGGCTGCTCTTCCACTTACGTATTAGGGCTGACTCGAGGCGCGTCAGTGATCTCTCCTCTGTGGACCACTTACAGCGTAATTCACGGGTGCAAAAGATTAAGTGACGGGCTGTATTCACGGTTCTATAATGTATAGGTAGCGTGCTTATGCGAGTTATGACAGTTTGACGGACGAAATCTGAGATCTTAGTTATTTCATGATTTGGATTTTTGTGCTAAAATTGTGATATGTATAGCTTCTTCGATCCTCACAATACCTATGCTTCTAGCACTGATGAGAGGAAGGAGTGATACCTCTTCTGTTAGCCTGTGGGAGGAATTACCGAGGGATGACTAGATCTAGTCGACAAAGGAAGATCTATCTTTAGGGTAATGAGGGGGGGTTCATGGCAGAACACGGGATTTCAAGCGGAATAACGTATATCAATTGCTCAAAATGAATCGGAATCTTCTATCACCAGTAACAATAAAGAACAGAGTGAACTCGTCCAATGTGCTAGAGGGGATGGAGATGGAGGAATTACAAAGGTGGCGATGCCAATCGCACGGATGATATGTGACGACATGGGCATTATTGTGAACCACCTTGGCTAAGGTTGCTTGAAGGATTAATGGAGGGTTTAAATGCCATATTCCAGAGTGGTGTGGATTCCCATCAACTACAATGAAAGGAGCTGGGAGCGCGAGCTGGGTGTTATCTCACTTGGGCTGTGATAGGGAGCGTACTACAAGTGAGGTGGATAAAATGATGGGGGGGAGGGAAAAGCTCACGGAGTGTGGGGAAGACCTTGTTGAGAACTTTTTTGTAAATTGTTGGACTCCTGAATCATGAGCGGATGGAAGAATGAAGAAAAGGTATGGAGGCCGAGCGGGAGACAGACTGGGGAATTTGATCCCACCATTGAAATCATAACGCTGAGTAAAAACATCATTTGTATAAACACATAAAATGGATGGAAAAACAAAAGAAATTCATTATTAGCCGAGTGACTTGTATGAATGGGAGCTAGAAAAAGAGGCTATAGGGAAAATTAGGCAGCATCTTGGGATATACCCATACAACTACTGACTCATTCTCCAAACCTTATCTGATAACACGTGGAAAGATCAACACCGAAAAAGAAGATAAACAAAGTCAAACGAAGAACATGAACAAATCCCGAAGTGTTGTTGCTAAAACTGTTGTTGCGGCATGTTTTGTTACTGGACATATGGCAAGCATCAGAGATTCGGGGGTAGACTTATTTCCAAGAATTTTGAGAGAGATCACCAGGCGATGGCAGGTCATATGATTTGCGGACAGTAAGTGTGACGTGTGGTGAGGAGGGTCTCAGCGTGGCTTCATGTTGATTTATCAAGAAGTCCAAAGGATCAATTGAGCGGTTAATTCAATTATGGGAGCTGCCTAATTCTATACTATCGTTGAGGGATGGTCGGGTTTACATGTTGGTATGTCTTAGGTGTGAGGTTACCTTGTGGTGGCAAGTCCACACATGATAGTGGTAGTTCAAGCTAAGCTTGAGGTTAATGTGGTACTTTAGCCACATTCCATTGTACTTAACGTTTTTTTGGTATATATATTTTACCGTGGCTGTGTTTTTTTTCCCCCTTTACACCAAAAAAGCGCATAAATGCAATACATCAATTCTAATGATGACAACCTAACAAAAGAATGAGCAATAGGCAGAAAAGTATGAAAGCATATTAACGAAGAATATATTGCTATAAGAAGATGTGAATATGATATTTAGGAAAGAAACAAAGATAATATGTCCAGAATCTACCAAGATATTTTTTAGAAAAAGGATGAAGGATGGAAGGTGACACGCACCAAATGAAGAAAAGCTGAAGAAAACTCTAACTTAAAGGCTTTGATGTAAACAAAAGTGCTTCCCAGGAGATAACCCGGAATGTTATTTATTTTATCGAGTCTATCTTCCCAGACATCAATACGGCGTATCCGCTCCATACCATACGGTGTATTAATTGTCTAGACATTATCAGTCTTTACTTTTTATGCACTTTAAAAACATTATTGTCAGTTCTGGCAATACGGCGTATTCAAGCACATGATACGGCGTATTTACCAGACTGACTCGTATTTAGTTTTTTTATTTTAGTTTAAATTAACCGTAGGTACCAAGATAGGAATGCACGTTTTTCCTATTTTTTACACAAGACCTCGTAAAAGAAATATCGACAAATATTGGTGGAGAATTTACAAATATGGAGATCTTGAAGTGTTGGAGTCTTGAAACCTCAAGACGGATGTTTAACACGAATTCTTGCTCAATAAATCAACATGGAGAATCTACCGAGCAAAATATCAAGGGAGTTTCTCATTCTAATTCTTTTAAAATTCCCATTTTTAATATTTTATATTTACAACGGGGATGTTGTATAATTCAAGTGGGGGCATTGAATTAGAATGTTTACTTGTCCTATTTTTCCACACTAAAATGCTTAAATTATGCTCAAATTTAAAAAAAATTAAGCATACTTTTATGAAATTACATGTTACATAACCCGCACACAATAACTCTTGGATTAATAAGAGCTGGAGGATTAACCTGTAATCCGTGTTCTAATGTTTGCCGCGCCCGAAAATTCACGCAAGGAATATGGAGTGTAGGATTCCGTTTGTATGTAGTAGAGCTTTAGAGAACATGGCTTGGTAAGATCTATTCTAGACGCGCGTCAATGAAAATACTGGTTAGTAGTCAAATTTTTTTTTGTTTTATATACTAAAGTAGATAATCCCGTAAGAATTCTTTCCAAAATACTTTCAACCAAGAGAAATATAAGGTAAAAATCTGCACAAAAGGAAACACAATTATATATTTTTATCCTGGAAGTACTTTTCCTCGGGTCGTGTCGCAACGAAATCGTGAATAGAGAATTTAGAATAATTCGGATTCGAGTTTAGAATATACGGAGGATTTTTGAACTTTTAGTTATACTACAAATGTAAAAGCACGAATTAAAAACAATGAAATAGCACGAAATTTAAATGCACAAAACGTAAAAATGCGAGCTAAAACTCGAAATTTCATCTAAGGCACAACTTTTTAACAAATTATAAACCTAATAATCACAAATTTAAAATGAAAATTTTAGAAAAAAGATTAGAATTTTTTAACAAATTTTTGAATTTTTTTTATGAATTTTTAAAGTAAAATGAATTAACAAAAATAAACTTTTTCTAAAAATTATCACTAAAATTTTACTTTTATTTTTCAAAAATACTAGATTTAAAAAGAAAATTATTGCAAAAAGAATTTTAATTTTTCAACTATTTTTATATTTTTTATGAATTATCTAAGAAAAAGTATTTACTTAAAACCTATTTAAATTCCTAGAAAATACAAATTTATTTGGAAAAATAAGGAAAAATGGTTTTTAATAACTACAAAGGTGCAGAAATTGAATAGAACAAAAAGCCCTAATTTTTATACTCTAATTAAGCCCTAATTTTATCAATTAAAACTAAACCCTAATTTTTATTAAACTAAAATGAAAATTATTAAATCTATTTATTATTCTAGAAAGAACAGGGTAGAAAGTGTAAGAAACGAAACTAAAGGGTAGGCGGGCTAACTATTGTGAATTTACACTTGTATGAAAACGGGTAACCCTAAACTATGGGAAAAGTACCAAATAAACCCTGCGATCTAGCTTATTTTTGGCTTATTAAAAATTGAAAATAAGCAAAAACTTAAAACTACAAAGTTGTAAAGGAGCTTATAGACTACAACTTTAATAAAGACACTTTCTACTTTTATCCACTGAATAAGCTAGAAAATAAGCATTTTGAAACTGTTACAGAAACTAAGCTTTTTCCTAACTTTTTAGACTTTGGCTTATTACTAGCTTATTTCTAGATGAAAGTTAAAACCAAAAGATGCTACTTGATGCTTATGATGTGTACTAAAGATATCTAAAATGTAATAAGCTACAAGTAAACAAGGTAAAGGAGAAATTTGCTTGCAAAAAGTGCAAGTTCAGCTTATAACTGAGTATAAGCTTTTTCTTATAAGCTAAAAAGCTTATTCCTAAACCTTAGAAGCTGAAATTTTGATTTTAAGCTATGCTATGGATTTAAAACTAACCTAGATAAAAGGTTTTTCAAGATTACAACTAGAAATAAGAAATCAAAAAGAAAATAAGCTAGAACTCTTAAACTGCTGCTATACTACCTTTGCCAGAATCTAAAAGCTAATCTACAGCTTATTATTGAAGGTTTAAAGCTTATCTATACTAAACTAATGGAGAACTATGGAAATGCTTAAAATCAAATTCTAACTCCTAATTACTAAAGCTAAAAAGTGGCTAGAAAAGTAAAGGTCAACAACAGTACTAGCTGTTGTTAAAACTGTTGTTGCTGATGTGATTGACCAAATTACTACTTGCAGGGCAAATTCCAAAAGTGAGAACTCATAAACCACTTTACTGAATACATTTGAGTGACACAAATCTAATTTGAACTTCTAAAATGCTTTTAACTAACCTAATCACTAAAACTAATTTGAACTAAAACTGCCCTGGTGTTAAACAAACTTTTTAAGCTCTAAATTCTTGAATTCTACTAACTAACTTCTAAAACCTGTTTTAAACTTGTTAACTTGACTAAACTCAACTAAATAAAAGAATTTGACAGAATGATGTTGACTTTTAGAGTCAAATAAAGCTTGAACCAAACACTCCTTTATTCTGCCTGTCAAAACTAAATTGTACTAAAAATCAATCTTAAAGCTAAAACAGCTAAGATCTTTTATCTACTCTCACTAGAAATCATCTAATTAAGCTAAATGAACAATAAATCCTACAGCTTATTCCCAGGAATAAGCTAGTTTCTCTCCTAGCTTATACTACTCAATATTATGACAGAATTTACTACTTAAGATTTCTATGAACTAAATTCAGACTAATCAATACATTTGCATTACTAATCTAACTAAACAATTCTAAAAATAATTAAGCACAAATAAGAACAAAGAAATAAGCTAA
>BQNB010134783.1:2328-18260 GCA_026074375.1 Tanacetum coccineum | reverse complement strand
TTTTTAGAATTTTTTATTAACAGTTAGTATTTTTTATAATTTATTTTCATTAAAAACTTAAAAAATTCATAAAAATTAAAAGAAAACTCAGAAAAATATAAATCTTTTTTTTTAAATTTTCTTTTATCAAATAGTTTCTAGGAAAAATGTTAGAGCTTTTGTAGGGTCATTTTTTCAAAAGTTCATTTTTTAAAGAACGGGATTTGATCCCGTTCTTGTTTTGACTCGTTTTTGGTCTTAATCAACTCCGTTTTCGATCTAGTTTTTTTTAAACTTTCTTTTTAGTCAACTAGGACCCAGTAATAGTTCAAAAATCATTTTAGGATTAAAATTGAATAATTTAGGTTTTTAGCTCGCATTTTTACGTCACCGTTTTAGGATTTAAGTTAAATTGCTTTTGTTTTAGGTTTACTTTTGCTTGATTTTGCATTTTCACCTGTAGTAATAGAAAACCAATCATAATCTTGTCATATTCAAACATCAAATATAAATTCGTCATTCAATTTTCAATTGCACACCTCGTTGGGACATAACGACCCGGGAAATCAAACTTCCGGTTACATATATATTTTATTTTGTGAATTATTAACCAATCCTTGGCTAAAGGTATTTGGTTGATTGTTTGCCTATATTATATATATATAGATCTGCACGGATCAGAGTTCTTAATGATCATGAGCGACATACGGTTAGATCGCTTCCACTGTTCATAAGCACGTTTTTGATCTGCTGTACTTTCAGCAGTAAGTGCAGCGGGAGGATCGATACGAAGCGCATGATCGAGATCCATTACTCCGAGAGTAAGTTTTACTTGATCTCTCCATGTTGAGAAGTTAGTACCAGTTAAGGGTTCAATTCCAGACATGTAACCCGTATTGAAAGTTAAGGTAGATGCTGACATAGATTGAAAATTAAAAGTATGCTCAGATAAAACTTAATGAATTAATGGGATATGTATGTAAAGGGAAGCATATCAGTTATAAGGATAAGCTACCATGAAACACCAAAATAATAGGTATATAAGATGTTGTGCCTAATTATCAACCTTGCGTTGGCTTAGTTGACAATTAAGCCATTAGACATCTTTAATTAGACTAAGCATACATACATATCACATATCACCGTTGGGCAGAAACGTAACACATATGCTAGTAATGCTTAAATGAATTTCATTGTTCAAGTTATCATACAAATAGCCGTTGGGTTCATTGAATGATAACATGAACAATTTCATATATGGCATAAATAAACTCGTATATCAATCTAAATAACCATTCGTTGGATTGGTGATCTAAATTAATATAAAAGTTACCATTTAATTAGTGTAGTCAACAAATACATAATTTTGTTAACCAATGATTGTTTCATATGCACATACAAATTATACACATACTGATTGAAACACAAAGTAATGGAAATATATATGAAGTATATTGCAGACATGAATATCAGTTCGCAAGGCTTTTCATGTACAAGTTGTCTTCATATCTTGGTAATTTGATAAATTCAAATTACAAGGAATCATAAGACTTGTGAATTCTTTGTTCATGCAGGCCATAACAAAAGTTTATACTATGCTCATAATTAGTGCCTACCAACAAATCTATATGTTCATGACAACATTAATTTTAATCAATAATTCCATCTATAATTAATAGAATCTGTTGATTTGCATATCACATGACATATGATAATAGTAATATACACGCAAGTGATTACAGGGATGGCTTATTTGCCGACTTTAATAAATAGATTGCATAGCTTTATTGTTTGACGCAACATGTAATCCATTTAATTCTAATTCAAACGTCACTAAAATAACCTATTATCACTTCCATAATTTTCGAGTCTCATATACACAGATTTATTCTTGATATTATTAATCATTAATCCAAAATTAATTCATGAGATTAAAAGGCTCTTGATGCCACATGTTAAAATTAATTAAACATATTCAGGATCAATCTCATGTAATCATGACAATAACATCAAAGAGAACTTACTTGATGATGGATTAGGATTGGATGAAATCATGACGGTAGGGTTTGTCAATTCCGGTAGTAAAGTCATCAATCCGATGAAGGGATTTCTCAATAGTTATGGTGTTTGATTGAGAGATTTTATGTGACAAAATACAGGATAATGACCACACCCAGAGATAATATAGTTATGACAGTTATTTCCATCAAATAACTGTCAATTGTTAGTTGGGGTATAATATGTCATTTAGGCATACTTAAGGGTTCAAATGGTCAAGGTCACAATAACTAAAGAGATTATTCTAACATTCCTTACCCCTCTTTTAACGTTTAAAGTTGGTGGCTGGTCGATGTGAACGAGCCATAAGGTTTATAGGATGTATATTTTTCATACATATAGGAATCATCTTTGTTGGACGATAACATAGAACGGGGGAAGAGACAAGCAGAGGCGGACTCATCTTGCGCCAAAATGGTTTTCGGGAACCACCTTAGAAGCCGAAATCGTATAGAGATGATGCATGGGCTTTTTTAGGACCTACCTTTAAAAAATGCTAGGAACCACCCTGGATTGATTTTACACTACAAAAAAGATTAAATTGAGGATACGAACCTAATTGTTTTAGTTGTATTTGATAAAAAAAAGACGGATAATTGTTGAAGAAGACGAAATGGTGAAGAAAGAAAAATGAGTCGGGCAAGATGATGAAAAAGTAATAAAAATATTATTTTTGAAAATAAACAAAACGATGATTTGAAACCCGCGCTTTACTACGGTGCGTTTTGAAGACGTAACGGCGGGGTATCTGTGTCCAATAGTTACGTTACAAAGTTGTTAACAGTTACATGCTAATAGGCATTCCGTAGCTGATATCGTTTATGAAAATAAAAACAGTTGGTGAGCCTGTCAGCTTGAGCTTGTGAGCCTATCATCTTGAGCTTATGGCGAGCCGTAAGCTGAACCTAGCACCCTCATAAATTGAAAATAGTTCATGTATCATAAATTAATATGTTTGATTCCTGAGATACAATGTGGGTTTAATCCACACAAATCATTCTTGGTCAACAGACTCCTTTATGTAGATGATGTATCGTTATAGTTAGGATGCACGTAGTTGGTCCAAACTAACTCGACTATGTTTCCCATGTAAAGTGTCATTAACATAGCTCCTGCTATTGTCAAAAAGAAATTCAAAATTAAAAAACAACTCAAAAACCATATTTGAAGGTGATGAACAAACTGGAAACATTAGATAAACCCGGAGAAAATATCATCCATATGTCCAAAGAGTTGCCGTATGCCTTGTAACAAATGTGATGCCAGCACTACTCGTAGAACCTGATATGCATGCCTTCATCATATAACATTCAGCCATAACCCACTCTGTAACCATATAAACCAACAATCAAATAACAATAATACAAATATTGGGCCGACTCATATCAAGTACTCGCACAATCTTCCTAGTGCTACCATTTACATATATTAGTATTTAACATATTACAATATAGACACGTCTAAGACTACAAATTTTACGAATATTGGACCGTTTCTATATCATATAAAAGATCTGATAGTAAAAAGCAAAGACGCAACTCAACTGTAAGCATTGCATTAGGCTACCCAATATAGTTTTGGCTTTAACCGCCTATTTTGGATAAGCCACTTCACCCTATTATGCCATAAGTTGTTTGGATAGCGAAAACACCATACTAAATTTACAAAATGCAAGAAGCCAATCCAAACAATCCCTAAATATACAAAATTAAAAGGATCTTACTCTAAATACCACTTAAACAAAAAAGAGTCTTCACTGAACCATAATTTTTTTAGATAGTGTTGACATAGGCACATAGCCATTTAAAAGCAGTATGTGAAAAAGAAAATCTGCATCTTCTTCAATTAAATTAATGTGAGCATAATTGTGTTTTCGTAGTTGATAATTTCTTATAATCAATTAGTGTGTGGAATGCAAATTTTAGTATAATATCAATTTATTGATCAACCAACTTGATAAAATTGATTTCAGTATAATAAAGCAGATTTTAGTATTAGTATTCTATGCTACATCGGTTTGAAAAGCTCCAACTTATACAATCTTTTTAAATTAGTAGTAGTGAATAATTGGTAGATTATTATGTAACTATTAAGTATTTAATCCTATGGCCTAGTGAACTATTTTAAACGTCATAATAGCAATTACAACAACACAATAAAGGTAAAGGGTGTTAATACAAATAATGTCTAAAAACGTTATTTACATTTTTCGACTTCTCTACGTTTTGATAATCACAAAATGTAAAAACCTTCTACGTAAAATTAAACGTAAAACAAGTTATTAGTCGTAAACTTCCATTTCGACGTAAAACACTTAAGGCTTAAACAAACAAATGATTAACTTGCTAAATGATCAAAATAATACTTTTTTGTTTAAACTTTACATTTTTACAAATGTAACAAGAACTTTTTTTACAAAAATAAATTAAAAAAAATATTTTTGTAATTAAAAGAAATATTTTATTTAAATATATATTTGAAATCAGGTTTTCCCTCTAAAAATAAATATACCTGAACCAGAAAACATTTCCTTATAAAAGGACAAAATGAGGAGCGTCCTATACTAGCCGGCCCCCCATATAGGCTTGTCGGTCCCATATTGAGATAAGGACTGCCAGACTTAGATATGGGACCGACATGTATAACAGCTCCCAGCTTTGCATATAAATAGTGGACCATTTTCACACAGTTTTTCACCTTTTTTTCACACATTTTTTCTTTGTTTTAGAACAGCTTACATTTTTTTAGTCTTTGATCATTTAACTTGTCTAAACATTTGTTTACAAGGGATCCAATCTTTCCTCTCCAAGTGCAAGAGAAGAATACTTGTAATCGTCAAGATACGAAGTATTATAGATTAGTTTTTGCATACGTAACGTTGTTACGATATTGTTGTATTTTGTATATCAACCACATAACCTCCAATCTTGTGTAGTTGTTAGATCGGGTAGATCGTGTTAGTATTTTAGGTTAGAAAATACGTGAGTAAGCGGTTAGTATTTTAGTCCTCAAAATACATTTGTGAGTGGTAGATTGGTTCTAGCTAATATTAGAACTCGACATTTAGCTTACTGTCGGAAATTAGTGTAAGCGACTATTGTATGATTTTCTCCGCCTGAAGGGAGCTTGTTGACATAATGAAGTGAACTCTCGAGTTGGGTACTCAAAGAGTGGAGTAGGGCGAAGAAGAGCTTCGTTACCGAACCACTATAAATCTCCGTGTTGTGGTTTGATCTTTCTAACTCTTGCATTTTATACTTCGTAGTGAATATTGTTTTTACTTGTATATATATATGTATATATATATATATTAAATATAAATATTCATATCATCATTAAATATGTATATATATACTCTGTTATATATATATATGTATATATTGTAGGGATCCAGTGAGAAGTGAATTAAATAAGGAGAGTGGTGAGACAGTGTAAAACCACATTTGGTGCAAAACTTGCATTAGATGCATTTCTATTCATTTAGATGCATCATTTCGAGTTTCGAAAGTTAATTTGATGTGTAAAGTCAGAAAGTCAAAGCCAAAAAGTCAACCAAAGTCAAACCCGACAAAGTCAAAGTCAAAGCCAGAACGGAAGAAATACTTAATGGACCCGCCCGTACCCATCTAATGGGCCGGGATAGCCCATTAAGCCATTTATATCAAGACTTATAAGCCTTAAAAGCTAAAAAGGCCCAATATCCTTTTTTCTATATTACGTGGCCTAAAACACAACCTGAGGCCCAAATATAAGCCCCGCATGTAACACCCGGTTAAACCCTTCCCCCCTAAACCTTTACATTGTTAGTCCTTTAAGGACTAACAGTGCAAACATATGTCAACTTCAAGGGCTTAAACTATCAACACCCATAACTCTTTACCCCCTTAAGCCCCAAAACTAATTACACCCCACGTCCCTGGATATAACACCCGTTACCCTTTACCCCGTTTCCCTTTTAACTTTGTTATTCACACACACACACACCCACTTAATTTATACAAAACCCGCCAAAACCCCACGTCACTGTTCATCATCTCCTTCACCTCTCTACCCTACACCCACGTGATTTACCTAGTCACCCCACACCACAAAACTCTAATGCTACCTTGGCAATCCCTTGCAATCCCATTGGTTGAAGATAGAGGACAAGATAATGGATGGCTGTGATTGACTTGCTTGGAGCCAAAGAAAGATTGAAGGCTGAGAAGATACTTTTGAAGCTCTCACACAGAAAGCACAACAAGCACAACTCCACATCTTATATAAAGAAGGAGTACAAGACGAAAAACGGGGTGATAAACTAGAACTAGGAGTAGTTTTAATTTTAATTTTAATGTCATTTTAAATCCTGTCATTTAATTTTTTTAGCCTTGTAATCCTTTTATGTTTAATGAAATTTCAGTTTACTTAAATTCTGTTTTTACAAATTCTGTCTTACTTTTAAGCATTTAAATTTCAAAGTATTTTCATTGTTTGTTGATCACTCAAATAAGCTATCAACACTTTTGAGCATATATTTTTGAAGTTTGAAGTTTGTTGTATAATTGGATGTGGAGTTGAATGCTGGTATGGAATTAGTTATATAAAGTTAGAAATTGGTATAAGGAATAAGCAATGGTGAATGGTAAACTGGATTCAAGCTGATTATTGGTTAGAGAAGTGTTAGACTTCTACAAAGCTTAGACTACTTGTAATTCCTTAAATTTATTTTCTGTAATTTCACTTACATTGTTAAATCTCTTATATATCTTATTTTCTCTTCTCATAGCTTTATTTAATATTGTCATTTGTTCTTTGAAGTTTCCTTATTGTTCTATTCCTCTTGTTTCCTTTTTTTATATGATTCTGTCTTAAATAGCTTGTTACTGTTTGATTATCTATCTTGCTTTTTAGTGCTTATTTCTTGTTTCTAATTGCTTATTTGTTCTTCATTATTATCTTTTTAGCATCTGTTTCAATATTAACTTAGCTTTATCATGTTTTTCATTCGTAAATATTGGATCTGCATACTTTAAAGGTGTTTGGTTTAACTAAGTTAATGGGTTAAAATAGGTCAAAAATCTGTTTTAGTCCTTTAAACCATTTCAGATTAGTTAAGTTAAGTCTAAAATTCAGTTTTATAAAAGTCTTAGTGTTAATTTCTAGATTTTAAGGGTTTATGAACCAATGTTATGAATCGGTGGTCTCAAAACTCTTTCAAAGTATTTGAATTAGATCTTGGCTCAAAATTTGTTTTAAAGCTCTTGTTAGTTTCTTTATGTCCAAAGCATTAGATGGGTTATGATTAAATTCACTTGTCATTTTGTTTTTAAAGTCAAATCTGTCAAGTATGCAATTTTATTTAGTCCAGGGTTTTAGCTTATTTAATCACTTATTTTAGTTTAAATCCAGTTGTATTAGCTTAATGAGTCAAGTTTCCTATCTGTTTTAAGTTTGTCCTATAACTATGCTTATAAGCTAAATTTAAGCTTTAAAACTGTCTTAGTTCTCATAAAGTCAAAAATAAAGTAGTAGTAGTCTGTCACTCTTTCAGCCCTTTTTCTTTTGCCTTTTTCATGGCTTATCTAGATTTCAAATTCCTTTCTGAAAGTTGCTTATTGTAGTTCATAAGCCAAGCTTTAAGGGCATATAAGCCCTTAAGCCATAAATCTACCTGCAGCTCAAAATAAGCCTCAAAGGATGCCTTAGAGGGCTGTTTGGCTATTGTTTTTACCTATTTGCTTATTTGCTTTTTCATGCTTTCTAGCTTAATTTTGTTGCTCATTTTTGTTCCATGATGCTTATTAGATATAGGATGTTATCTGTTTTTGCTTATTTCCTTTTAATTTGTTGCTTATAGTCAGTAGTAAATCCCAAATAGTTAAGCCCATTTAAGCCTTAGTCTAAAAAGTAGTATTCTGTCATCTTTATATGCTTATTTTCCTGCTTATTATTTAGATTCAGCAAAAGTTGTAGTTTTTGAAAATACTTATTTTTATGTGTTCTTTAAGTTTGTGCAAAAAGATTTTTTTTTAAATATATATGTTTTCAAAAAAGGAAGGCATGGGGGTCGAACCCATGACCTCCCCCTTACCAAAGCCTCACACAACGCACCAACTCAACCAAACTCCCTTGGGACTTTTTCAGTTATTACCTTGCATCACTTTAATTATATAGTCACTTAGGCAGTTTAGCTTATTTTCTTATTTGCTTATTTATCAGCTTATTCATTCAGCATTTTTAAAAGTTTGTATTTTTCCTGCATTATTCATAGTTCAAGGTATTTTCCTGTATGTTTCTAGAAATTCTTATAATAATTTTTACATTTTTTAATCATTTAATTTCCCATTAAAACGTTTTTTAATTCATAATAAATTAAAATAAAAGTCAAAAATATATAATTCTTTTTTTTTAAATTTTCTTTTATCATGTAGGTCCTAGGAAAAATAATTTTGGATTCGTAGGGTTAAAATTTCTCAATTTGGTTTTTTAAAGAGCGGGTTTCGATCTCGTTCACGTTTTTCATGTTTTTAAGCTTAAACCACTTTCGTTTTTGGTCTAGTTTTCTTGTCTTATCCTTTTAGATCACTAGGGTAGATATTAAAAGTTAAAAAATCATTCTAGGATCAAAATTTGATAATTTAGGTTTTTTAAGTCGCGTTTTTACGTTCCCGTTTTCGTTTTTAATTTCGTAATTGCGTTCGTTTTAATGTAGCTCGCCCTTTAATTGCTTTTTCCCGTAGAGGTAGAAAACCAAATCAAATCTTTCTTGTATTCAAGCATCCAAAAGTCAAACCAAATACGTAACCGTCAATTTCACGCCTCGTTGGGAGAACGACCCGGGTAACACTTATCCGGAATCATTTATATCATACCCGTGAGTTTGTTGACCTTTTTCTTAAAAGGTTGACTTGGTTGACTCGCGGGGATTTTATATTCTGATTAATATTATACTACTATTTGATATATAATTACCCCTAAAAAGGTACGTTATCACCCGTCCTTTACCTCGTCATGTTGTTATTGATTATTTCTTTCGGATATTTTGTATTTTGGAAGTCTTGCGAAAACTTCAGTTCCTTTATGTACGTTTTGATATCAATTTGATATAATAAGTATTTATTTGATGGAGCATTTTTATGTTTAAGTTGGAGTGGTTTAAGATGTGCAATGTGGTATATGTGCTTATATGTGAATTATGATTGATATGTGTAATCTTGGAAGTAAGTACACGTGTGAAAGAAGGCACTTATAACTATGGTGGCCAACATAATTATAAAGGCATCACACACTAGACTTGTGACCATGATTCATTATTTTTTTGTTGTAAATGGAGTGTAAATATTTTTTTATTGTATCTTATTCCATGATAAGGATGTATAATGTAGAAGAAATAATTCTCTTGCCGTAATTGGAGTATATGAAAGCGAGTTGTATAGATAGTAAGTTTCCTGCTATCTAGTATTGCGGATACCTAGTATTCTATAAGTAAGAAGTTGCTTGTTTGTTGGATTTCCTAAAGTCTAACTTAGCATCCCTTCATGTACATGTAAGTAATGATACCGTTTTTCTATGTCGACGTTTGCCGATGTAATTGAGTTTCGGAATCTCTCTTATCAGATATAGGCGAGTTTTGTATTTCATTTCGTTGCTGATTACTCGTAGAGTATCAAACTTTCTTTTAAGCACTAATTTTCCTAACATATTAGTTTGATCAGATTCTCCCGCTTTGTATATCCCTTGGTGTTCGTAACCTGTTTGGCGACGTGTTAGTATCAAATGTTTTTAGTTTGCTCTGTTGATCGTTATTTTGGATAATGACCTTACGTATTCCTTTTGAGTGCGTAAGTCCTTGCCTGGAGTTTTCTTGTACGAGTTCGTTTGATGTTATTTTGAGTACTGTTCCTGATATTTTTCGTTAGTTGTTTAAACAATAGAAGTGGTGTTAGGGTCTGTACTTGTGTTACTATCCCTTGTTTGGTAGTAGGTGTCTTTTTATTTGAGTAACATATTTTCATAATTGATGTCTAATTATAAAGGTCCTTTTTAAGTTGTTAGTGTTTAAGAAAAACTGTGTTTAAAATGATTGTTGTAAATAGAATATGTTTAAATGGCATATACAAATAGGATATGAAAATTGTTGAGTGGTTAAATAAATTTTATTTTATTATAAAAGATGTTTAAAGTGATTCCTATGGTAAGGTATGATACACCATTAGATAACCTCTCTAGATTTTTATGACAACCAGAATGAATTTTTCAAAGATACAATAAGACAATTTCAATGTTATTATTTAAGAATGATTTTTATAATTAAAGGACTTTTCATAATTTAAATCGATTTTTATAAAAACATTATTTAATGTGGTCTTTCGAGTGAAGTTGATAATTAGGTAAAAGAATTTCCGTCTTTAGTATTGATTTTTTTATGTGTTCCTTGTCGTGTACGCTTGTTGGTTTTCTTCGTGGCGTTTTCACACGGTGCAAATACGAAATTTTTTTAAAGGGATTCTTATGTCATTATGACTCACGTCTCCTTGCACTAGTGTGGAATCTCATATCATTCTAGGCCTTATGAACTCGATATCGTTTGTTATCCTATTCGATTTGTTCGAACCCTTGAATTCGTTATACCAGTTGAGTCGTAGGAAGTGCATTTGATGTGCTTTGGAATGGAGCCGTTGTCCAAGAGGAATTTGTGATAATGTCATAGAGAAGGTGGTTGATATACCGTTGGAAGGTAGTAGACACTTAGGGTTCAAGGACTACTTAGGAGCCGACTAAAGCATTAATGAACGCGAAGTAGATGAACCGAAAGTGGGTGATATTTCTATGTGAGGATTTATGTGATGTGTCCCATAAATTTTCGTGATAACCACCGAAAAAAAAGCGACAGTTGAGTCCGTATAGCTTAGTTCATTAGCACGCCAGCCCAAAATCTCCATATCTTCCTACACCCTCAGAAACATGCAAGAATTGTCTGGACAACTTTCAAGAGTTTGGAAGACAAGGTTTCATATGATCAGTCATTTTCCTGGGAGCAACCGTGTTATTTGTTAAGAAGAAGGATGGTTCTTTTCGCATGAGTATTGATTATAGGGAGTTGAACAAATTAACTGTTAAAAAACCGTTATCCACTCCCTAGGATTGATGACTTGTTTGATCAGTTTACAAGCGTGCCTTTCTAAAGATAGATTTTCATCAGAGTTTCATCACTACATGCATAAGAATGCCATTTCAAAGACCGAATTTCGAACGAGATACAAACATTTGAGTCTACGGTTATGCCTTTGGTTAAAACTAATGCACTAGCGTTTTTCCATGGACTTAAGAACCAGGTTTACAAATCCCCCCCCCCGTACTTAGTAAAGTTTTGTCATTGAGTCATTGATGACGTCAGGCCTACTCAAAATCGAAAGATGAACATGATTCATTTAAGTTAGTGTTAGAGTCCTGAAAAGGAAAGTTGTATGCAAGTTTTCTAAGTGTAGCCATTGGTAGAAGAAGGCATTTTCTGTCACTGGACAACCAAACATATTCCCTGGAGAGCATTGAGAGTTAGGCAGAGGAATTGGAGTGATTATTCAAATGATTGGCAGGTTAAGAAGGGAAATAATTAATGGAAAAAACATGGAGATAATAAACGCATAATAATTGACCTTGTGATTTTTTAAAAATTGATAAAGGTCATAGGGTGTTTAGAAAATAGTAAAGTGACACTAAAATTCTGCGTTTTCGAGTAAATAGTTGAACACTGAAAAAGTGTGTAAACGAATTGGAAAATATTGGGCATGGTGTCGGGGTGACCTGATAGTAGTCTTTATACACTATAAAATATACAATATAATATCACAAGAGCAATTAAGAAAATTCCCTAAGGAAATATCACTCATAAAAGGATAATATATAATATAAGTATATAATACTATATTAAACCGGGTAAGATTGATCACCCGTCGTTTCCTCCAAAGACTAGTGCAATGAAACCTCGTTTAAGTTGATTATATGTGAATGAAAACAAAGATATTTTGATATCTATAACGACCAAATAAAGACAACAATAAAAATGAACAAATTAAAGAGCAATTATAGCACTTAAAAAAGTGAAACGGTAAACAAATAAAACGCGACAGAGTAACAATAAATCAAAATTAAGTCCTAAAATGCAAATAAATTCTAACCTAAATTAAGATAAAAGAAATTTTTAAGAAAAAGAAAAATATTTTTTTGATTATTTTTTGAATTTTTATGAATTAAAAACTAATTAAATCTAATTAAATTCTAAAAAATAGCAAATAAAGTTCTAAAAATTAGGAAAAATAATTTTTAAGTTTAGAAAAGTCTAAAGTACTATAAAATCAAAGATAATATTTTTAACTATTAAAAATTAAAAATTCCTATTTTAAAAATTAAAAATAAAAGCTAAAAATGAAAGTTAAATCTAAAAAGATTGAAAATGATTTTTCTTTGATGTAAAACCTAACTATTTATCTAAAGCTAAAGACACGCTAGTTTTTTGTATTTTCTAAAACTTTATCTATTTTAAATGATTTTTTGAAAATTAAAATACAAGAAAATTTTATAAAAAATCCAATTCTTTATGAAAACATTATGTAAAACTAAGAAAAAAAAAAAAAAAATAAAAAAAAAATAAAAAAAAAATTCTAAAATGTAACGAAGTTCCTATGAAAAATAACAGGAAAGCCCATAAGCTCAAAATAAGCCCTACAAGGCTACGGCTTTTTAATAGAAAAAGAGTTGAAAACGTGTTTAACAAATAAATGAAATGGAATGATGATGGATGAGCTATTGTAGCACACTTGTTAACACGTATGGCATATAAGATAGAGGTCTCAGGTTCGAGCTTGGCACACACCTTTTTGCACTTTTTTTTATTTTTGCTTTTTATTAAAAACTGAATATTAGGGCTTATAGAGGACACAAACTTAAGCACTTTTAATGAAGAGAAAACTGGCTGAAAACTAATAATGAGCTTTTAAACAGCTTATTAAAAAGCTGTATCAGAAGGTGGGCATTTTCCCTTGGTTTCACTAAAACAACTATAAAAAGCTCAATTTAAGCTCAAACTTAAAAGCAAAAGAAGTTCTAGAAAGCTTATAATGTACACTATCTAAATCTAATAAGCTACTTGACCTAAGAACACTAAAAATTAACTGAAATGATCATTCAAATTGGTAAACTCAGGATTAAGCACAAATGACTCAAAATTCTACTAAGCTAATAAGCTTAATAAGCTGAGACAGAGCTTGAGCTTATGAGAACTTAACAACCTAACTACAAGCTAAGAATTTTAATTATAAAAGCTACTTCTACAAGCTAAGAATCTTAAATTTAAAACTAATCTTCTAAGACTACTGTTTTTGGCTTTTTGAATTTTTGTGACCTTTTGACAACAAATTTAAGCTAACAAATTAAGCTGAAAATGGAAAATAAGCTAAGATCTATATATAGCTATTTAAAAACTACAAGCTACTTAAATTTTAAGCCTTAAATCCTAGTATTACTAACTAATTTGAAACTAAAAAGGCAGCAGTGGTAACTATGGTTACCACTGCTAGTGTAAATGACAGATGCCAAAAACTCAAATGTGCAGGTATCCTATTAGATTAAAACTGCACTTGACACACTCAAATAAAGTGTTAAAACTCAAACCAAGCAAGATCTAAGCCTTGGAAGGCTTAGATCAAATTTTCAAAAGCAAGAAGAAAAGGTAAAAGTACCCTGGTGCACAGGTAACAATGATAAGCCATAACTTTTGAAATTTTACAATCTAACTTATTAAAATTCTTCTCCTAATGATCTTAAATGAAACCAAAGCTCACTCAAACAAATTGCACTAAAACCTTTGACTTTCAGAAGTCAAACTAAGATAAACCAAACACCCCTTATGAAGATGACAGATTAAATTTGAGCTTTTGAAATGAAAACTAGTGAATGAAATTTGAGTACCAGATATTACTTAGCTTAAAACAAACTTAACTAACATGATTAAACAACTGAATTAACTAAAATCCTAAGATTTATACTATGCTAATGATATTTTTTTGGTTTTTATGGTTTTATGACAAGTGAATGAAAATTTTTAGATCTAAACTATCTAAGCTAAAATCAGATGAAGCATTCAACTTAATAAGCACAATTATAGAGAAATAAGCACAAAATAACTACTAGGATAAGCAAATGAGCAGATCTAAACTAATAAGCAATATAACAATTATTTAAGCTAGAATTTAAAGACAAGTAAAATAAAAGAAAACTTACTTTGAGCTTCAGCTTAACAGAAGCTAAGAGGCTCTTAGAGCTTATCTACTAGCTCCCTAGCTTATGAATAAGCTAGGGTAATGGTCCTTGGGAGTTCCTCCATTGTTAACTCCCCTTCCATATTCAAAAGTCCAAATTGCAAAGGTAATTAGATTTAGAGCTGATTTTAAGGCTTAGGTATGATTAAGATTTAATTCAGCTCCATAATAAGCTTATAGACTTATTAGAGCTTATGAAGGCTTATTGACAGATTTGAGCTAATGAGTAAAAGAGATTAAGAAAAGACAAACACTGAATTTATTTAAAAAGCTTTGATTACATTATATAAAAGAGAATTACATCTGATTTAAAAGAGAATTACAAATAAGCTAATTATCTAAAAGCTACACTAAAAAAAAGCTAGAAAAAGAAGATAAAAATTAACACTCTTGTGTGTGTGAGCTGAGGTCTTTATTTATAGCCTCAACATGAAGCTTCTAGGAGTCTGAGTCATTCCCCCGCTCCTTTAAATCACCACCTTCCATTAACCCAATCATTTGAGAATGATTTGTGGCCGTTTGATCAACCTTGGGATTCACATGGATTGCCAAGCTGGCAATCCATGATGTGACGTTTGTGTTAGTTTGCTGAGTGAAATCAATGCAAAATCCTCATTCCATTGTGCTTTCTCCATAGCCACGTGGCTTGATTGCTTAAGTGAGCTAATGAGATCACTTGATTAGACTGATTTAGCCTTGCCATTTCATTGTAGACCTCTTGAATAGACATTCGTACCCTTTAATTTCAAAAAGCCCTTTGATTTACCTATGGTGAAAGCTGGGGACGATGGGTGAATAGTGTCACTCATTTGGCGCCCAAATTTTAACTGAAAGGGTAATTTTCAGTTATGACTTTGGCTAAATTGCAAATCCAGTCCTTGTCTTTGCATTTCTCTTTTTGTAGTGTAAAAGGTGTTTCGGAAATTACAAGATTGGTCCCTGTGGTTTATACAAAAGAGAAGTGGACTAGTTAGTTGGGCTTTTGGATTGGGCTTTTGGTTTAAATGGCTTAGGGACCATTTGTGGACTTTTCTAAAACTTGGAGGACTAAAGTGGAATATTTTGGATTTTGTCCTTTGTGATTGACTTCTGTTGACCAAGATTGACTGGAGGTTTGACTTTTTCTGGCTTTGGCTTTCGGCTTTTGTTCACTCTTCCGTTCTCGTGTCCGTGTTTGCTTGTTTTTGATTGTTTTCTTGTGATTTCTGATATATCCGTACCTGCACACACAAAACACAAATACAAGCATATTTTTGCCATTTTTGGTCTGTTTTTGGGTTTAATTGGGTTATTTTAGGTATAAATGGATAAGTGTATTCTACACTTATCAAAATTCCCCAAACTAAACGATTGTGTGTCCTCACGCAATATCACATGCCTTATAACCAAATACCTCGAAACTTCCCCATACTAAACCTTTGAAAAGTAGCAAAGATTTTTGTTGAGAGAGTTAAGAGATCACAAGTTATAAAACACCCGATTTCCCTTTTTCAAAGATTTTTCTCTTTTTATGATTTTTCTTGATAATTAATTACCTAACTACAACTTATTCTTGTTGACATAATGTATTGTTTTCATTACCTCATTGGTAACTTT
>BQNB010134782.1:0-18260 GCA_026074375.1 Tanacetum coccineum | reverse complement strand
ATCCAGAAAAGTGTGTGTGTGTACACAAAGAAAAATGTAGACTTCTATAGTGGTGATGTAGCCTCAAGGTAATCAAGGTTTTCCTTGATCCCTGTTATTGTTAGAGATAGGTAACTGTATTATTCTGATCAAATAATATTGAGGCTTGGTGAAAACATTTAATGATAAAACCTTGTTTGATAATATACTATTCTTTATTATTCCGTTGCATATTTATATTATCTGTAAAACATATCCTAGATGAATCTATAACGATCTCCACAATTGGTATCAGAGCCTGGTGGCTCGTGATATCTAGGATCATAAGGTTTGTTTTTGTTGTTGAATTAAGAAGAAAAGATGTATCGAGTTTCTGTTTCAAATTTGGTAAAAAGCTAATTCGGTGAAACAAGGGTTTTCTTTCAAACCCTAATTTGGTATTAACTGAAAAGAAGGCAACAAGTGGTACGACATCAAGATGAAAGCAGATTGGTGTGTTTTGTGATGTTGCTAAAATGGTTCAATAAAACTCTAATCTAGGGTTTTATACTAATCAGGTTCTTGGTGTTCATATGGTCGTGTTTCTATTTATTTTTAAAATCAATCAATATCCTTTGAACGAGCAGGTGAAAAGATCTAGGGTTTACCCAAAACCCTAATTCTGGATTCGACAAGGGCAGTATGCATAATTTAAATTGATTAAAGGACGCACATCAAAGGCAATAGCAGGTTATCAACAACCAGGTTCTCCTATTTATGTAATGGTGTATTTGTACTGCCAAGAGAAAGGATAGTGCTGATTATGATTCAACTTACACTTACTGCTGCCAAGGAAATATATGTAATGCTGCCAGGTATTATAAGTGTTGATTTATGATATGGTATTATCCATTGCATATTAATACTGCCAGTTTACATTAGTGTTGCGAGTTGTATTTTAATGCTGCCAGTTACAAAGTTAAAACTGCCAAGACGATACCATGGAAACTTAGTACTGCTTGGTTTATATTAATGCTGCTAAGTTCTATTCGTGACTACTGTCCATAACGATTAATGTTGCTATCATTCAAGGTTTGAGCTGTCAAGTTTAAGGTTTATGCTGCTTGGTTTTGAAGACGTTGATACTTTGTGCTGCTATGAATATTAATACTGCTCGTTTATGCTGCCAAGTTGTAAAAGACACATGGAATAACACACGTTTAGAAAGTTGAAAGTGTGAAAAATAGTTTTATGTTAAAACTGTTAGTGCTATCCGAGATATTATTATTGATGCTTGCTTTATTAGATATTGGATAGTTCATAGACATGGATCTCGAATTAAACAGGATGCTTCATTTAAGGGGAAGCTAACTGGATATGATTTTAAATGTTCTTAAATGTTTTAAAGGCTCATATTTTCCTGGATTAATTGATTACGAAGATGGTTATTTATCATTTATTTGGAGTTGAAGTGGAGTTTCACAGGTTGGTGTTTTATCATATCTCAAATGGCTTACTACATTTGGAGGTACCTTGTTCGTGCTTAGAAACGATGTGACGAAGACTTGTTAAAATCTAGCAAAGGTGTGTGATTTCTCTTATAGTAATCAATGCTCACATTTACTATCACTTTAAGGAGTTACGTTGTTGTGCTCTGTGTCTCATAAATATTATTGAATGGTATCTAGGAATTAGGGGTTAATAGTATAAGGAAGATAGTTTGATGTTGATTATGTATATTAGTTTTGTGATAATAGGATGATTAGTGGATTTATCGGGCAACTACTATATATATTTGATTCTGGGGTTGTTTGTATATATGTTATTTATGAAGGAGTTTTGATTTGTTTGAAACAGTTCATATGATTGATACTATGACAATATTACATTGATATAATATTAGTTTTAATAAGTTTATTAAATTAGAACTTATTCGGTACTTTTATTTTAAATTTTTACTGCTCTTGAAATATTATTATAAAATCATAAAACCGAACCAGTTTAGGTATACTTGTCGCCTTCATTCTCTCATCTTTCTCCCTTACCTATCCTCTTACGCTTCTTTCTTTCGGTTCGTCTCCCTCCATTCCGCCTCCTCCCGTAAATACTAAAGACGCATCAAATCTTCAATGTGTCCTCGTCTTATATTCGAAGATAGCACTACACACGCTCAAGAATACAACCTCCGAATGACAAAACATCTTATAAGGGATAAGACATCAACACAGAGAACTCACATTAGAATTTCTCACTGGCTCACTGTCGACTATCCTATTCTGAGTATACATTCATTTTAATATTTCAATAGACACATCATTTACAACTTCTCCTCCAAGACTAGATGTGGTATACTTATACCATCGTGATCTGTACATTACACACACTACGAGATTATTCAATCAGAGACGAGTTAGTATGATAATATACATTAGCAGCACAAAGTATCAACGTCTTCGAAACTATCTCTCACACAGACATTGCGTTGTTTCTACTATCCATCAAGCGTAAGCACACTCTACCACACTAAATACTTGGAGCAAGGCCCTACAAATGTATCCAGCATATGACACTAGCAGCAATTCATGCACAGCTTCTAGCTCTGTATACTCAAAATGCTAGATCAAACGCGGCTTAGTCAGTCAGCGTTATTATCATCTCTATCTACACAAGCAGCATCCAAATACACACACACTTAATTAACTATCACTTAACTCTACAAGCGAGTTACATTGTGTACATGAGTACACTCTATGTGCACTCTATCTCAAAGTTGCGTAACACAAGGGCAGCTTGTCTATGTCTCAAGTAGGTTGCGAAACGTTACGCATCTATATTTCGATTCTATCCATTTACAGCACAATCTCACCATCGGCTAACAAGCTACAGATACTAAAACATCACTCTCACTCTGCGCGCGACAACTTCTCACTCTCCACCACTTCACTCTCACATCTGTCACACACACACACTCGCATCCAGCTACATAGAGCCTCGCGAACAAATGCAAGCCATCTCCACAGCACAATGGTTAGACACACTAATTGTAGAATTAGATCATCACAAGTTAGATCAGTGATCATACTCAATGACTTTTAACAGGGAGACCGATTCTCTTAACATATCTGACAGTTAGGAAGAGCTCACAACTGATATATACTGTCACTACTATCTGCTAATCATCTTCGTCCCTACTCTACTATTTACAGATATTTCCTGGCCTGCAAGTAAGAGGTAGGTGTATATGATATTCATCAATAAGTACACTTTTCTTATTGAGCTCTATCAATAGGCGTGCGTTGGGCATAATTTATTGATGCTAATCATAAGTAAATTAAAACTGCTGGATGTATCTACAGAGAGCGGGTAGTCTGATACGAGCTTTGTTAGTGCGCAGAGTGTATATGTATACATAGTCACATAGAGGCTCAAATATGATAGCATTATCATATCAGATCTGCATTGCGCCTGACACATGTGAGAGAGAGTAGGACAAATTCAGGGTATGAGATGAGGGGGGGGTGTGTTAAAGGGGGAGTGAGGGGATAATGAGAGGCAGTAGATTTTTTTTTTTGTGGGTGAGAGGAGTGTATTGGGAATTCACCATCAACTATTATATATTATAATCTGATAGTCTGGTGCATATAGAACAATATAACACCATATGAAAGACACCAGAACCGGATTTATATAGGATACCTCTTTAGATTGTCAGTACGGAAAGATATTAGCTAGCTTCACAGGCCGGTACATGACTATACTATAACACACACACAACACACAAGAGTCTGCACACGAGGGTAACTAGCTAAGTGCAATATGAGGTGAGGTGGATTGGAGGTGTGTGGGAGGAGGAGTGTTGGAGGGGGGGGTGTTGGAGGTTCTAATTAAAGTAGGTGGTGCTCTATAGTATGATGGTGGTTTGTCTGGTAGTGGCAGTGTTTGTAGTCAAATGGGGGTTTTATGCTGCTATATGTAAAAATGGGGGTGTTACATTCTCTATAACCATGGCTTTTGATACCAATCTATAACACCCCCATTTTGTCAAATATAGCAGCGGAAGCTAATCTGGGGTATTATTTCATAGTACAATAGTCATAATCATAGAAAATGAATCATAAAGAGACGTTTTTAGAAAATTTTTTTATCATTCATTTATTCATCAGAGTTTAAAAAAAAGAGAGGTCCCAAAATCTAGTAACATAAAGTTTGAATGATAACAGTTTAGTCATCTTTAAGTTCGTGTCACTCCGTGCCATAAGTTGCTTAATTACCTAAGATAAATATGCTAAAAAGTCAACACAAAGGTTGAGTGAAATTCATAGGTTTAAGTTAAACAGTTTGATTGCAAGTTCAATAATGGGTTACGTTGTTATACACCCATAGTTTGTAATAATTGCATGCATTTACAATTATTATAGAAAATAGTATTATTGCCCTAAGCTCATGATACCGAAGCCTTGGGATAATCAATAATCACAAGTAATTGCCTCCAATGGGTGCCTTTTCCAAACACCCGCATAGTTATTTAAATGAAGTGCTATTGGTTACTGAAAGTATAGGTACACCAACGGGGAGTCCAACCCCAAATAGATCTATTCACAGCATTCGCGCTCACTCTGAAGAGTAATTAATGGTTCATGATAGTGGGGTCTTAATGGCAAAAGTAGGGACTTAGGCAATAATGCATCACGATAGCATACAGTTGGAAAAATACTTGCATTCATGGTTTATAGCATGTATCCCCCTCGCGGGTTTATAAAACATTTAAAAGATTAAAATGCGAGGCTATGAACGCACCTTAACAGGGAAATCTAATTGATAGCAAAAGTATATGAAATGAAAGTAACAGCTTCGTCACGCAACCTGGGGTAATATGTCAAGTCTTAGTTTGATTGTTTATCTTTCAAAACTCCATGAAGTTTAACATTCGATTTATTAATTATGGAGATATTGTATCACTGTTTAGGCCATCATAATTCAGAGGTCATGTAGTAAACGTTTGAGGAGCCATGACACTTTAAATCGTAAATCCAGCAAACTCGTCAAAACGTATACCCAAATGAAACCCCTCACATGAAGCTCCCTAGTATCGTGATACGTTATAGTTTTAAGTTTTCTTCAAAAGTTAGTTGATGACAAATTACGTTAATTATATAACGTAATTGATTTATCAAGCGTCGATCGGTGATCAATAACGATAAATGTGTCAGATTTTTAATAAAATCATGTTTTATAATATTTATATATATATTTATAATTAATATAAAAATATTATATTTTATACATATATTTTTTTTAAGTTTGCAAAAATGGCAATATATACCCTTGATTTATAACTTTTACAAGTTTAGTCCTTTATATAAAAAGTATATATAATTTAAACCTTTAGCTTTAAAACTTGGCAAGATAAGTCCTTATAGTTTAATCTTTAGGAAAAATGACATTTTTAGCCCCTCTAGTTATAAATTTTAGAAAGTTATAATATATACCCCTATGCATGAAAACTTTTGCAAAACAAGTCCAAAATCCATAATCTTGTTATTTTTGAAATCAAAAAGAGTTTTGCAGGTTATAGCTTATTATAATAAGCTAAAATAAGATTTTTAACGTAACAAAAGTTTAGAAAAATGATTCGTTAGCTAGAAAATCAAAATGGGTCGTTTTTAGGGTTTTAACCAAAACGCATGGGTTTATGGTTCAAGGGATCAAACAAGAGTTTATATATGATCTTAAAAGTATTATGAAAATTCTAATATAGATTATAAGCTTATTGAACAAGATTTTGAGCTTACTTGAGCTAAAATGGGTCGAAATGGGGTTTTCGGGTTCGTACGCCTAGTAACGACTTCAAGGGTTCCTTTTTCTTGATTCTTGGCTTCTATTCTGAGCTTAGGGACTTCACTTGATCTTCTACTACTACTAGAGAATGGTTAGAACTCCATTTGAGTGTGTATTGAAGTTTTGAGGTGTGAATGAAGTGTATGTGTATGTAAGCGTATATATGGTGCTTGAAAAGCCTTAGTGCCCAAGTTTTCTTGGTGTGGTGGCCAAGGGTTATAGGTAGATGACTAAGGAAGGCCTAGTGATGAGTATGGAGAGCTAGGATACTAGATTTGAAAGGTGTAAGGGTTTTGAAGGGGTTCGGGTACAAAGGAGGACAAGTAGGTGACAAAGCAAGACTTGGTGCTTAAGGGTGGTGATAGAGGTGCTTGTAAGCTGCTTGGGGTGGTAGTAGGTTAGTCATAGAGGTGCTTGAGGTGTTAGGGTGCTAGCTTAGGTTTAAAAATGGGTAAAAAGAAAGAAAAAGGGGTGACGGGTTGGTCACGGCTAACCACATGGGTGACAAGGAGGTGTGTGTTTACTTGGTGGCCAAGGGAGGTAAATAAGGTGCTTGTAAGGTACTAGGGTGGCTACTAGGTGATGTCATGGTGATGCAAGGGAGGTTCTTGGTTGATTAAAATGGGTAAAAATGAAAATAAATGGGTGTTGGGTTTAGTTTTGGTTTGGCTTAGGGTTTAGGGTTTTAAAACGTGGATTAGGGTTAGGATTAGGAATAGATTTGGGTTTAAAAGTCATGCATTTAGTGCTTGTACCTTGTGCTAAAGTGATGGTAAAGTTTAAACATGATTTAGGAGCTTAAATGACCTAATTAGTTTTTAGGCATGATTAGCTTGTACATTGTGCTTTAGATAGTTGTAACTTAATTCAGGAGAGAAAAGATATTCAAATGTTATGTATTAATACTTGTACATATGCTTTAAAGGCTTGTACATATATTTTATATGTGTACATTACATATAATTAGGGTTTTGATATAAACGTTAACGTTTAATGCTTGTTTTGAAATAACGTTTTGAAAAGTACGTTAAATAGGGAATATACTTGGTAAAATGATATTAAGATATATATTTGACATATTAGGATGTTTACATGATATAAACATAGATTTAGATGGCATTGGTTGAGGTTGCGTGAGCTCATTTATTTTAGAGATGCAAGTTACGTTGCATAATGAGATAAAGCAAAACATTTCCCTGTAAAAAGGGGGTATATATATAATAGATGGATATTACAGTGCATCTAAATTAATAGATAGATAATTACATTGATGAATAATACGGGTTGTTATAGTCTCCCTCCCTTAAAAAAATCTCGTCCCGAGATTTAGTTGGATGCCAGAGTGATGTTCGAAAACTGATGTTGATACTTGGCACGAATTTGATTTTTGTATTCCCACATAAATTCTGGTCCTCTTTTAGAGTTCCGTCTTACTTTGACTATAGGAATAAGACTTTGTTTCAGTTGCTTGACTTCTCGATCCATGATCTCTACTAGTTTTTCCACAAAGTTGAGTTTGTCATCGAGTCGAAGCTCTTTCATTGGAATGACAAGGGATTCGTCAGATAAGCATTTCTTTAGATTAGAAATGTGGAAAGTACTGTGGATATTACTAAGCTCTTCAGAAAGCTCAAGTTTATATGCCACTGGGCCAATCCGTTCAAGGATTTTTGAAAGGTCCATTGTACCGAGGGTTAAGCTTTCCTCTTTTTTTGAATCGGATGACACCTTTACGAGGTGACACTTTTAACATAACACGATCTCCAAAATGAAATTCTAAAGGCTTTCGTCTTATATTGGCATAACTTCTCTGCCGGTCTCTTGCAGCTTGCAAGCGTTGTCGAATTTGCACTATCTTTTCAGTGGTTTCATAGATTATTTCTGATCCCGTAAGTTGAACATCTCCAAATTCGGCCCAGCAAACAGGTGATTTGCACTTTCAACCATAAAGTGCCTCAAATGGTGCTGCCTTAATACTGGCATGGTAACTATTTTTGTAAGAAAATTCTACTAATGGTAAGTGTTTTTTCCCATCCTTTTCCAAAATCTATGACACAGGCTCGAAGCATGTCTTTAAGTGTTTGGATGGTCCTTTCACTTTGCCCATCAGTTTCAGGATGATATGCCGTACTCATGTCTAATTGAGTACCCAAAGCCTTCTGCAATGATTTCCAAAATCTGGATGTAAAATGATTGTCACGATCCGAGATGATGGATATTGGCACTCCATGCCGGGAGACTATTTCTTTGATGTATAACCTTGTAAGGGTTTCCATACTATCTGTTTCTCGGGTAGGGATGAAATGTGCGGATTTGGTGAGGCGATCGACAATGACCCAGATTGTGTCATGTCCGTTTGATGTTTTGGGTAGTTTTGTGATGAAATCTATTGTTATTCTCTCCCACTTCCACATAGGAATCTTTGGTTGTATTAGTAAGCCGGATGGCTTCTGACATTCTGCTTTAACTCTAGAGCATGTTAAACATTTGCCAACATATTCAGCGATGATTGCCTTCATGTTAGGCCACCAATAGAGTTTCTTTAGATCCTGATACATCTTGTCAGAACCTGGGTGAATGGAATACTTCGATTTATGGGACTCATGCATGATCAAGTCTCTCAGATTACCAAAGAGTGGTAACCAACTTTGATTCTTGATACATCGGGTTCCATCAGGACGTATTTCAAATGATTTGTCCATTCCTCGTAAGTTTTCAGCCTTGATGTTTTCTTCTTTGAGTGCTTTGGTTTGAGCTTTGAGAATTTGTGAGGGTAATTTTGGATGAATGGTCATAACTAATGATCTAACTCAGAGTGGTTTGATTTGTTCCTTCCAGCTTAAGGCATCTGCTACGACATTTGCCTTTCCAGGATGGTAGCGAATTTCACAATCGTAATCTGCAAGCAATTCTAGCATGATTCAGTCAATAAGTTAATAATAGGTTCTAGTGTGAGTTCCTTGTCCCAATCCTACTAAGGAGTCCAATGATTTAACCGATTCGAAGTTGTGTTGTATGTTATGCTCCGTTTGTGATGATTCTTCTTCTAAGAAAGAGGGTTTAGATGATATCGTTTCTATTCCACCGGGAAAAGAAATTGATCAGTTAGATGCCATACCCATTTCAATACAATCTTTGCTTAATCGTGCTAATTCGATAATTTTTCTTATCAAGGAGTTCGCCGGTAAACTCGCTCTTATCGATCCAATTCCATCGGGAATTGTTGAAGCCATTCTGGAAGAAGACATTCGTCTAATTGAAAAATTGATGAATGATGATTCATCTCCTCACTCTCCGGAAGAACTTAATTATGAGATTCCTGATATCGAATCTTTCTCCCCATCTCCTATCTCCGTCGAGGATAGGGACTCTCTTATGGAGGAGATCAATATATTTCTTGCTTCAAGTGACTCGATACCACCGGGTATTGAGAATGATGACTATGACTTAGAGGGTGATATTCTTTTTCTCGAAGAATTACTTAACGAAGATTCACTTTCACGTCCTGAGTATGAAACATTCCACTTTGATCGTTATAATGTTCAATCATCTCTTCCTCCTCCTGAAAAACCACCGGATGATGATGGAATCTACTTTAATATTGAGCTCGATCCAGGAGATGTAACTACAAAGGTAGTGGATGATATTTCTGATAACTCGACAAGAGAACTTTATGTTCATGCGCCTAATGTTTTACCCACCCATCCCACCCTTTATCTAGTGTTTGACACTTTGCTTCCATTTTCATCCAAAAATGAGGACAAACTTTTCAATCTTGGAATTCTCATTTCAAAAGAGGAGAAATCTCCTCATCGAGGCTTTAAAGTTTTTCAGCTTATTAATGATTTTGAAAGCCCGATGATGCTTTATGAAGGGGACATTCCTATCTTGGATGTTCCTTATCTATCCTCCTTGACCAAATCAAGTGTGGGGTGAGTCAGGCTCGTGACTCGGTTAACAAAAACAAGCTCTTCGTGGGTGGCAACCCATGCTTATCCTTAGTATTAGTGTATTAATGAATAAGTGTGATGTGAGGAGGCTCGCATCTTCCTTTCTCGTGTTTCGTGTTTTATGTTTTGTGTCTAGGATTTCCCCGGATTATGAAGACTCTTGTGCTCATGGTTTTGTCCATCGTTCACTCGATCTTCAATCCTTCGCATGCTTATATATGGGAATCCGATATCCTAGATCTTATTGATTAACGTTTATATTTTAGCCATAATTAATAGACGGCTTTAGATTTGCGTAGTGGCCCCTTAATATTGGATTGCTTGAAATTATTATGGGGTGACAGTCTACATTTGAGGAGAATGTCGAGGTCTAGTATGAGGTGGGGGGATCTTTCGATTCGATCTTACTTGCATTTGCCTTGTCTTCACGTAACCCCGTTTTTCCACCAAAATAGCAAAATTATGCCAAAATTAAAATTTTTCAAAAATAGAATAAGTGTTTTGACATGATGTTTTGTCTTTTTAGAATATATTTTGACTTGATCGAGCATGTTTGCGCTCTTGCTTGCCCCTAACTTTTATAATTTTAATGCTTTTGCTAGTCTTTTATACAAGTAGCTTTCAAAACGCAGAATCTAGCTTGAAAAAAGCCAGTAAGTTTGCAAGTTTCCAATATAGACTTTAAATATGCCAATGCTTGTTTTATTGTCTATGCATTCGGGATCTTTTATTAAAGATTTTAATTTGCGAAGAACAAAAAAATGATAGAGTTTTATATAAGTTAGATGCTAATCACATAGTAGTAGTTGGATATCTTTCAAGCTCATAAGGAGGCTTTATACTTGTGGCCTTTTTGCTCTCATTAGCTTAATAAAGTTATATAATTGTTGAATAAATAATGTTATTTAGGGTTTTTGCAATTCTAGTTAAATCACCTTCGTAGAGATTCCTTTGGTGAAAGTAGTTACACATCGAGGTTGTTTGTCAGTGTTGTAGGAAATAGGCTACCCGATTCCTGATGGATCTGTACGTTGTCTAGGTTGTTTTTTAAAAGACCACATGACATGAAATTTGGCTATAATAATAATAATGTTATGTAATAAACCAAAGCCAAAATAAGACCACTACCTCTTGCCAGCTCACAATCGATGTGGTAGTCGTTTAAAAGGTGGAGGTAATAATAATAATAAAAACTGTGGCCTGATAAAAGTTTACTGCCTCTTGTCGGCTCACAACCGATGTGGCAGTCTTCTAAATAAGGCACATGGTAATAATCCGAGACTGATAAAATTTTACTGCATCTTGCCGGCTTACAACCGATGTTGCAGCCTTCAAAAAGGTCGAGGATCACCGAGGTCGAAATAAGACTCCTGGACCATGGTCGGCTCGCATACCGGATTGTGGCATTTGTTTAACGGGACGCGGCGTTAATAATGTTGCAATAATAATAATAATAAAGACAAATTTCGACTCCGGGGTTATCTAAAAAGGATAACGCCTAAATCGTGCAAAATTAGAACCTTAATGTGGACCTTATTCTCACCACATTGTCTTTTTAGGAAAGGATTTCAAACTAATTGTGTTCTAAACTAGGTTTACTTTATGTGAATAAGACATTAATTTATTTGTCGTGAATAATAATAATAAAAGCTTTAGAGGATCTAGGAATAAGGGAGCAGAAAGTAGCTATGCATTCATAATTAGCATTTAGTGTTAGCATCTTAACTTGTATTTAACAATGATTTTGTTTTTAAGCTTGGTTTGGCGCGGGTGAAAAATCAAGGACGATGAATTTATCCTTTTAGTGTGTCTTGTTTCATGAAGTTATGAAATGTATGAAAGAAAATAATAAATACATAAAAATGGTAAAACGAGGAGCTTTTCAAAACTAGTGATTTCTTAATCCCCTTTGATGAACACTTAGCTACTTTTGAGGTAATTAGTCTAGGGGGAGAGGTTAAAAATTTTTTGTTTTTAAGTGTGTGTTATGACATTGCGTATGGGGTTCACTACACCAACAACTATGCCTTAGTTGGGGAGATTTTTTGTTATGTGTTTAATACATTCTTTTAACCTTATTTAAAATGGAGCTTAAAAGACTCAATAATGATGGTAATTACATTACATATGTGAGTTTTGTAAATTTGTATTGTGCAGGTAACTGATATTTAATAAAAGGACAAAAATGAAGCAAAATGGACAAAACAGAGCACGGGATTGGAAAGAGTGCGAAAAACCAAAGCTGAAGGCGTACCCATCTTTTATGGACCAACCCGGACCCATTTTATTGGGTCGAGTCAGCCCAATAAGAATGATACCATAAACCTTAATCCTTTTATAAGCCTTAAAATCCTTTAAACCAGCAAAAGCCCAACACCAAGGCCCATTGTCACTTTTATAAACCCGGTCAACCCAAAGTTATAAAATGGGTCAAAGCTAATTACGCCATTTTATTTTCCTTTTCCCTCTAAAAATACACAAAACAAGTAGGGAAAAAGCTCATTCACCTACACACTCGCACACCCTTTACTTCTAGAAGATGTCTGATACCTCTGACACCTCTAAATTATAACATCATGTAAGTTTCTTGTAATCTTCTCAATGTAATATCTATTATCTATATTAAGTACTACTTTTTCACGGGAATAAAATTTCGTTTCATTCCATTCATTACGTAACATAGTTTACATTTCTGAAAGTAAACAAGCTCTCGCAACGACTTATGTCTATTCTATCTATGTTTACATCAAGTAAACATCATAACATGTCAAGTCAATAATATATTATCCTCTATATCATGTAAGTTATCTATTTAACAAAGTTTTCACGACGATATAATCAAATGAACATAAACCGTTAACGTTTATGCCTAAACCCTAATTTTGGGTAATGTAAACATTCAAGATAAATGAATGTACAAGTAATCAAATCACATGTACAAGTAATATAACATCTCATTTGAATATGAATTCCCTCCAAAATAAGGTACAAGTCCTTTAAAGCATAATGTACAAGTCATTAATGTACGACATTCAAAATAGCCATTTTACCTCTATTTTCCTAAGGAATCTTGTACAAACTATTAAGTACAAATTACAAGCAAGCAATACTCTACATTTACATTATATTTACCTTCTCATTTCATGGAATTACACAAATTCAAACCAAGAAACCTTAACCCGAGCTAGTTTCTAAACCGTGACCCGTTTCTTTGTTTATACCCATTTAAAACCTAAACCATTAATAAAATAAGGTGTAAATACTTAATATACAACATTACAATTCATATTCCATCCTTGTAACACCAATGTACATGAAAAATAAACTAGAAACCCTAACCGAACCAAAAACCCTACCCGGCACCCTTTTCCCTCCATTTTACCCATTTAAAAACTAAACCAAGCAACCAAGCTCCTCTGATGTCTAAGCTTACTTCAAAACTATAAGCAGCTTACAAGCACTTAAATCCAATTTCTTGGTCATAAGCTTGGCCATCATCCTCTCTTGTTTCTCATTTCTGCCGCAAGCCACAAAATTTCCCCCAATCACCTATCCTCCTTGCAATCCTAGTTCTCTAGCCCCTCATACTCACACCCTAGCTCATCCTTTTCATCCCATAGCTGACCTTAGTCACTTACCTTGGTCCTTACTTCTTTAAACTTGCTCGCCAAGGGTTTTATACCTATAATAGGTCACGCACCCTTTCATTTTCAAACACAACACATTCAGATTCTCATTTTATGTAGGTCAGTTTGGATCTGATATAGCCTTTTGAAAGAAAATAGATAACTTGAATAAATCCAAATCAACTTAAGAGACGATATGGATATGAATACTATGTGTAATGCTGATCTTAACACAAGTATAAGAGGATACAATTGTTTTTATAAAACTAACTTCGTATTTTGCTATTGATTTCTATTAGGTTTGGATGCCTAAAACACTATGCCGTAGGTTTCTTTTATACACCAAGGAAACCCTACTAGGCTTTACAAATGTGTGAAAGGATAATGCATATCCTTTCCTAAGATATCTCCTAAGATATCTCTAAGATAACTATTATAACTATTCTGTTCCATAATCAGACATTAACTACAAAGGCCAGTACTAACTATAGTACTTCCAGACCTGTAACTTAGTACTGGCAGACTTAACTTGTTCCTAAACTTATTCTTTAACTACCAGTCTTAAGTATGTACATCCTCTCTCTAAACTTGAACTTACTTGTGATCTTTAAGTTTCTTTGAGTGTCTTTATTATAAGCTTCTTGAGGATTTTATGAGCATTATCTTTGGAATTATTCTTGAACTGCAACCCTTTGAATTAATCACTACCTGATCTTTGTAGCAACTAATCTTCTAGATATCATAATACTGCACTCACACAACAAAGTCATTTATCTCCAGCAACACTTGAATAAGCAGAACATTTGACTATATGTACATCAAACATCATAAAGTTTCAGTTATTCTCATTCACTTCCAGGTGTGTTAACTCTCGTGAGAGGTGAATCATTGAAATTTAATGGATTTGTTGTTCTTTATAGGTAGCATTACAAATCTGGAGTAGTCCGTTCTTTGGCAACAGAAAGGTTGCATGTCCATGGTCGACTGAAAACCATTTCAACTCTTAGTACATGAAACATTGGTGAGTGATACCTACTGGTTTTTGGCTAACCATTACAACATGAAACGCATTTCGATATGACTTTACCCTGTAGCTGTTTGCTCAGGGCTATCAATCTTTGGCACCTATGAAACGGTAAATTCATGGTTGATTGATTACAATATCAAATCTTTGTTAACAAGAAAACTTGGGTGTGTTGATGTACCATCCACTTTTTGGTAAAGTGTCAACCATCTAATATGGATTTACAATTTGTCTTTACCATAAGCCATAATCTCATGGACTAGTTATGGTTTTTCTACAGCCTTTACCACAATCCATAAACTTGTGGGCTAGCCAACTCTTTACAAACATAGATATGGTGAGTTGATAACCATATAAATTTTGGCAAATTGTCAGCCATAAACGGGGATTTGAGATTCAGTCTTTACCTAGAGCCGTTTACTTTGGATTGACAGTCTTATGTCTGTTAGCCATGGAGGACTTGTTAACCATATGTTGTGTTAGTGCATAGCACCTCCACCAAGTGTTATCTCTTCTCAAATCTATTTTATATAAACATCTCTTTATCTATATACCACAGCTCTAAAAATTCTTTCAAACATTTACAAATTTATTGTTGTTGCTGAGCTTGTTTCTCAATTAACTTTAAGAGTTGATAGCAGACCTCATCTTTTCTATCTCCTATAGATTCTTTACAAGTATAGCTTTGCAACTCTGGGGTGGTAGCGGTACTTTAACTCAGTGAGCATTAGATGTGTTGCAGCCTTCAAAGTTAAACATGAACAACACAACTATGAAAAATTCTCCAACTAAGTACATTTTGTTGATGTGTAAAATTCCAAACAAGCTTCCTCTGTAGTTGGTGGATCAAACCATAGTCTTTTAAATCCCCCCATAAACCCTTTTCAAATTCTTCTTCGGTCTGGTTATCTCCTTACTTATACATCATCAGCACTATTCTAACTCCTGAGTTTATCTTTTGTTAAATCATTCAATAAGCCTTGAAAGTTAACATATACCACATTTGTGTTATCTTCCCTGATGATCTGGATAAGCAACTCTTTGCCAGTCTTATAATACATTGCATTTGGACTATTTTTGCAGGGTGCTGGTCTTATGGATTGAACCATGGAAAACTCTTATAAGATGGTTCATCTACTATTCCTCTATGTAGTTCAACATCCTCATCGAAGTGCCGACTTTGTAGATTCAGGCTTCCTCTGTAATCCTTTCCTTCCCAAAGATTTTCTTTTAGTATATCTTAAAACAGGCTTTTTAATCTCAAATCTATCTTCTTTCTTCACTGACTCTTTATCCTTTTCTTTAGGAAAAGAAACATCCTCCCTTGTTACTGATTTTAGCTTCTTGGGGATTCTGTTTTGAAGCTCTTACCAGTTCTTTTCCTATATCTTTCTCAGTATCCATAGGCAACAAACATTTCCTTGCTTCTTATTTAATACTCAAATTTTAATTGTAAGTTCTTCATTTGTTTGCTTCCTTTATCTGAGCCAATTTCCATCTACACTTGATTCTTCAATTAAGTGGCCCATATACTGTCTTTGCTGAGCCTGACGTCATTGTTATCTCTTTGAGCTTTTGGCCTTTTGCTCTGCAATTGTTCTTCTCTGACTATCAAACCCACCATTAGTTCTTGAGCTTAATCAGCTTCAAATAATCTTTTCTCTGCAATATCTTTGGACCAGATTCTGCATTTGCTTTATTTAGCCGAATTGTATCCTAATCCTCTTCTTTATATAATTGAGCAGCCTTCTATGCACTTGAAGCATTCTTTTCTTTTGAGCTTCAGATAACTCTAACTCCTCTTGCAATCTTTTTGCAGCCAAATTCATCTTGTTTTTTTAGTTCTTCTCTCCTTGCATTTTCAGCCTCATCATCAGCTTGTATTCTTGCAATTTCTGCCAAACTGGCCTGCTCTTCTCTGATTTGTTTCTTTGTTCTTTTGGTCTAAGGAAGTCTCTTAAGTTACTGCCTTTCCTTTCTTGAACTAACATGTTCTACCACTGAAACTGGCTTTTTCACTAGTAGACTAAATATCTGTGAAACCAAGGAGTACTAACATCTTCGTAAAACCTAGTACTAACTCTTCCAACATCCAGTCTCTCCTTACTTCCAGTATAACACTTCTCCTCGTGGTCTTGATTTTGGAATAAGGACTTCGCTAGGTTTCATATGTTCTAAACCTTGAGGACTAATATCTGTTTCTCCTAAAGATTTGCCTTGTTTGGGAGTCTCAAAAACTTCTGATTCATCTTTTTGTAAATTCCTCCCCTGTTTGGAAGAATTTTCAGTATCCTCATCTTCTAAATCAGTGAGAGCCACTCGTCTGCTCTTGGAATCTTTTCCATTCTTTTTAATTTCTTCACCATCTTCACTATTAATTCCCATGTTTGCCTATGTCTGCTTGAGATTCTTCTCCATAGCTTTCAATCATGGTCATTAACTATGGAACCAGTTTTTGATCAAGTTCTTCTTACTGACATGTGCCCTGGTTTTCTGCCTCATGAGTATGAGTAGGAGCCTGGGTTTGTGGAATGTCAGATGCTTGTCTAGGTGAAGATTGTTGATGTTCAGGTGATGGTTGCTCAAAGTGGTGTTCCATGGTTTCATGTTCAGGTGCAGTAGGAGGTGATAAAGGTTTAGATGTTGGTTCAGGTATAGGTGTAGGTGGAATGGTGGTGGATTTAGTTGGTGCAGGTTGAGATGTAGGTGGTGGGGGAACTGTAGAAGATGATGGTTGAGATTGAGTTTAGTTGATCTGCATTTTGTGCAACAAACATGCAACATAGAGGAAATAAAGGTATTTGGTACCCCCTAATAAAACCCATTTTCATGATATTACAAAAATTCTTTTTGTCAAGGACCACATGACCAAATAAAGGTCGTTTGCTTTCACCAAATAAGGGTGTTTGCTTGCAATTTGTATTTCCAAAATCATTTGTAGAAAGCGAGGGTACATCAAAAACTTAGTTTTACTTTTCAAATTAGCTACCATTCCATCAAAAATCAATTTTGAAAAGTTATAAACACTGCCAGTGGAAAGACAAATCAAAGCAGTTGCAATATTGCTACCAAATTGATCCCATCCACCACTTTTAGGGCTTATGCAGTGTAAAATATGATGGACCATGAATCGCCATTAGGGTGTGAAAAAGCTTTTCCAAAAAGTAAAAGAACCATCAGTTGGATACCCCATATTCCCCATTCCCTCAAAAACTCAGTATTTGGCAACATAGAAATCCCTGAAGTATCGGCTAATTGAAGCTTACTTCGAACAGATGCCTTAGTGATTGTATACTCAACAGTATCTATGGTTGCCCTTAGTTCTATAGTCCCATCAGCAAGAGTTGAGGCAGTTGCAGTCTACCAAAACTGTTTGACTAGGGAGTCATGGATAGTAGGATTGTGAGTCAAGGCTTACCTGATATGCGAGCCTTTTAAGAAATCTACTATCTCTATAAACCCTGCATTTTCTTCAGGTTTCTTTAAGAATCCCACTTGGTTATGCTTGTCGCAGTATTTCATGGAAGCCATTCGTTAAAATTATAGTAAAAAGGTTGTGATTGTCGGTGATTATCAACTGGTGACTCGTTTTGGTAACTTAGTACTGATTTTAGCTGCCAATTGACTTTATATGCGAAAAATAATGAATTGCAATTATCCCTTCGAGAAAATAGGCTCTTTTTAATGAAGAAAACTATTGTAGGTGAGATAAAACAGTAAATATTCAATTTTGTAACATTACCCGCTTAAATATCCCCGCAATTTGCTCTAACGGTTATATTTAGAGAAAAGTCAAAGTTGTGAGACCAAACAGTACTAATGACTATTTACCAGGATTAATATTGGCCTACCAGACTTAAATGT
>BQNB010134781.1:8101-18261 GCA_026074375.1 Tanacetum coccineum | reverse complement strand
GATGTATCTATAAACCCCCATGATGTATTATATGTTTAAGCAATTGCATGGCAAAAGTGTACGAAAAAAATGTATATGAGTGATAAAAATGTACGGGCTGCCATTTGCTTATGTTTATGTTTATCATAAAGGTAAGAAAAGAAAAAAAAAGAGATTGATGTTGAGTTGTGTAGAGTTTATATATCTTTGTCTGAGTCTTGGCTTAACAACCAAATCAGCGTGTATTCGTATAAATAATTAGCAAACCTTTTCACCCCAAATTCACCCAAAAGCCACCCAAATATATCACATCCATTTCCGTTTCATTTAATGTTATCTTACACCTACACCCCACAACCCTTTAAAAAGACCTCTTTGACAGTAATGACTAGTACTTGCGCCTAAGAGATGGAGGTTTTGATCCTTTACCAAACCTATTATAATTTATATGCTATGACAGGTATTGAGTGTTGATTTTCCATTTCCTATCATTTTTATAATTTATTATACACCCGAGTGAAAGAGAAAATCCTAAACACTTATGTGAGGTATACTTTCTGTGCTTTTAATTACGAGGTCTAGAAGGTTGTGTTGTAAAATGCTTTTAAAGAGTAGGTTAAATGCCCCCAATATTGCTATTGTCTAGGTAAAAAAGCCTATTTGCTTGAGGACAAGCAAATCCCAAGTGTAGGGGTATTTGATGAGGTGTCATTTTATACACTTTTTCAGGGCCATTTAACCCCCTAAATCATGCAAATATGCCCAGATTATGTGCTTAATCGTTTGTTTTCAGGTTTTTAGCACTTGGATGGCATTTGGAGGAAATACACGTGACTTGGGCTCATTTGGAGAAGAAACGGACAAGATTACGACTCTACACCAAGAATCATGAAGAATTGTGCATACAACGCGTGGAGACGGCGTCGCCATCATAAAGCGACGACGTCAGGATCTTCATCGTGACGGCGTCAGAGATCCAGCGACGGCGTCAGGACGTGGCCGACTTAAAGAGGATCTAGAATCATCCACGTGGCGACGGCGTCACGACTTCAAAGCGACGCCGTCGCACCGTTTTTACTATATATACAAAACCAATTTTAGGGTTTTAAGTGTGTAACTTTGTATAACTTTTAGGAGACAAACCGAGTCATTCTAGCAGCTTTTAGGTTGTTTTTAAGGCCTCAAAACCCTATTAGTAAAACTACCTTCAAGCCATGTTTTATCAAGTAGATGTTATCATTAATCATTCAATATGTCTATGTGTTGTTTGATTGATTTATGTTCTTGCTTCCTTTATAACATGCTAGGATAAACCCTCCTTTGTATTTACTTATGATTGGATGAAAATTAGGTTGTAGATCCTTTTAATGTTGCTTCTTGTTGATAGATGTGCGCGTTAGGCTCTAGAAAACTAGCCATAAGATATAAATTGCTTAGACTGTCTAAGGAAAACGCGAGTGTGTAGAATGGATCCATCGGTATAGTTTCATATACTTACCCCTAATATGGTTGATCCCTCTTAAGATATTTCTCATGCATTTAATATACTCTTAGGGGCCTTGTAATAGTCTTCATATTACCTTACTTATGCGTTGCCTTAAGGGAATATTAAATAGACGGCGGGTTCGTGTAATTCGTTCATGCCTTAGGAAATACTTACACAGCTCATCACAAATGTGATAAAGCAATAGATCTAGGAGGAGCAATCTGAGGAGTAGTGCATGATTAGGTAAATACACCTTTTTATCATAAAGTTATCACCAGTAGTTTAGATTATATTTAGTTTAATTAGCTAAAACAAACCATCCTCTCAAAACCATGATATTTACATGCTTTCTAAAAAAATATAAAAACACAAAAAGAATCTTCTCTCAACCCTTAGAATTCTGTTAGACCATGTTTGAGCCTTCCCAACCTATTCTCCTAGAGGACGATAACAACACCCGGGTCTTGCCTTACTACTCTACAACGGTTAGGTACTCCGCCTAGGGGATTATAAAGCTTCCTGTGAAGTCTTCACAACCTCTACATCAGCTTCCTTGAGCAACATCCAACTCTAACAACTTGTCATCACTTATGGTATAGCACCCAACTAGTCTGGATTTGAAATGCTTACTTACAGCTATTTATCTTCCAAGCACTACTCCATGTTGCATCACCTGTATAGCTGCAAGAAAACTACACCAAATCATAATTCCAAATAAAAGCAGGATAACACAAAATGTACAATATGAGAATACAAGAAATAAATTAAAACCTAACCCATTTTCATAAGAATCACGGTTGCATTTAGCGTATGCAACAAGCCTTTTAAATCTTGGGATACCGAATGGGTGAGTTGTAGTCTCGTGAGGGTTTCCAGAGAACACACCTACAAAGTTCATAACCAAATATACAAGGCTTGGAAAAGTTTTGAAATTATTTTTGAAAAGCTTTTGTTATAGGGGACAGTTACGGCATAACAAAAACGAGCCAGTTACGTCGTAATTAGGTTGACCTGGGTAATTGCATTCATGGGATAAAGGAGTTACAGCGTAACCATTAAGACCACTTACGACGTAACTACCTACTGAGATCTATTTCTAGGATTTTTAAACATTTCAAAATAGTTAAGGACTTATCTTACCTCCTCTCGTCCTTCCTAGTCATTAAAGCCTACAAAAATGATGAACAAAACAAACCAGGCCAAACAAAAGTAATAAAATAAATTAATACAAAAAGGAAAGGTCGGGTTGTCCCTCGACTTACATTTTTATTTATTAATGAGTCTTTAAGTTAGGCTCATGCCATCAATGCTCCTCTTCAGCTTGATGTCTAATCCCACCAAGTTTTCCTTAAACTATTCTTTTTGATCATCCTGTACACTATTATAAAGCGGTGCATTAAATGTGTAAAAATAGTAAACAAGAGCAAACAAGCGAGATATACCATTTATCACTAGCAATACTTGACTTAAGATGAATACCAAATGAATTAAAACACAAAGGTGATTAATCTCTACATTTTGATTCAAATGATACCTAGCATTATTTTAAAGTTCAAGTAATTCTTTCAAAACACCTATTTTGGTGTCCCATGTCTGGTTACGTCATAACAAGCACTATAGAACCATAGAAGGGCGGGTGAATACGATTTTCTTGACTTCTTCAAAGTTTATAAAACTTCAAGTCTCGAAGGAATTGAGTGGTGTGATAATCTACTTAGTAAATTATCACACCCTATCTAAGGCGGAAGCACGAGATGTAACGGACATTATCGTCATAACACATTGATATAAGACAATAGAGAATTCATTGAATGAAAGATTTACATAAATATCTCATGACGACTCCCGACACAAGCAGAGAGTTGTGTTGTGGATAGTCAGTAAACCGCGAGGGTTGCATCATAAGTCAAATCAAACATAAAGAAAATAGTGCAAGAATACAAGGGATAAGTAAACCGCGAGGGTTACATCATAAGTCTCTCAAAGTAATGCGAGTAGGCTCTATTCCTCCTTAGGCATAATAATTTAGTTACCTAAAAATAAATACTCAAAAACATCAATATAAAGTTGGGGAGCTCGTAGGTTTAAGTAATAAACCCATTTGCTGTGCATAATGATTAAGTAGGACAATAGCAAGAAGATATGCATATATGGCATTTAGCATTATCAGACAATAACAAATCACATAATAGAACTCAATAGCGTTGGGTGCATCTTCCTAAAGTTATACTGGGCGCCCTACCCCGATATAATGGGTGCCTCTTCCCATGATAGTTTACTTCCCACAATTTAAGTACACAATTACACATATAGCAATATAAACGCACATATTTTCCAAGTATAAAATAGCGTAATCACAACATAAAATAAAACATTTAAATATCATTTGAGTATCATTTCCCCCCTAGGAAAATATAAGTAAAAAGGGGCTACGAAGACTCACCTTAAGCAAAGCGGTGAATCGAATTAAATCAACAAGTGAAGAACGAGTACGATTGTCTTAAATGCGACCTAGACAAAATTTAGTGCGCTTAAGAGCAAGCAATCAATAGTAAAAAGATGCATATGTGACTTTTATAAAGTTCTCATCACCCGAACGTGTTTGCGTTTTAGTCATGTAAGTCAATACGTGAACTCGTAAGAGTTATCTAGTTTTTATTAAGTTTCGACGCTAAAACATAAGTTACTATTTTTATAAATCTTTAGAATATCCCGTACATTATCCATTTTCTAAATATTTCTGCTTAATTTATATCTTGATTAAAACACGCTAAGTAACCTACCAAAAGTCTAGTTTCCAATTTTTTTTATTCGTCATTATATTCTTTACTATTATTTTTAAGTCACCAACCTTAATAGATCATATTTTGCTTACTTAATAATACTTTAGAAAGTTTTCGACGCACATAGAAAATATATAAGTGATACTACTATATTTGTTAAGGATTTTATAGGTCATTCGGACTCGAAAACGCCCCAAAACCTCCTTTTTAAGATTCAAACAACTCGTATTTTTAACGGTTTTTATACCCACGCATTCGTATTTACGTATACTAACATATTTTTAAGGTTTGAACTTCTCAAAAGAATTTTATCTGTCTGTTATACCTCATAACATTTTCGGACAACAAGTATTTTATACTAAAACTACACCATATATTTAGCCGCAAACGTCACAACTTCATTTCTAGCCTAAATCCCTTCCACCGATTGATACCAACACTCAAACACCTTCAAGACTACCTATCCCTTCCATCGATTGTTACAAAAATACAAAGGACTACTAATATCACATATACTCATAGATTTAACCTAAAAGTCCAATAATAACAAAAATATGTCCAAAAAAATAAATAAGTTATATAACCCTTTTATTTTGCTAGTTTCTTAATAAAAATCCTCTTACACAAACATGGGTGATGAGGTTTTGAAAGCTTATGAGATATATGCTTAGATGTGTGAAAGAAATATGTGCGAAAAAAATAAAAAGAAGTTGCTTACAAAAATGAAGACGATATGATAAATCTTTGACCCAAACCAACAAGATGTGAACTCGGAAAATACCACCAAAGAACCACTTAGTAGCACAATAACAAGTATTTGAAGTTCAAGAAAATAAACACCAAAGTGTTGGTGTTGTGTGTGTGTCATCGAACCTCAAAGAAGAAGAGACAAGAGAGAGTAGTTTTTTATGTAGGTGTTTTTGCGTGTGTAAGATATGAATGAATGAATGGATGGCACATTCAATTTATACATATAAAAGAAATAGGGAATCCTATGATGTGTGTGGTTAAAGTTTGTTAGGAGACACAAGTAAAAAAATGTAGGAAGTATTGGTACTAAAGGGAGACAACTAACAAAAACAATGTGATGGTGTGGTGTGTGTGGGTTCGGACGAGACAAAGAGAAAAAGAGGGGGACCAAAAAATTTTAATTTTTACATTTTATATTAGGTATAATATCTTAGATCATTTTAGTTTTTGGGGTAAACACATGCATGCATGAAATATAATATGCACTAGAAGTATTTTACGTAACTCGTAAAAATTAAAACAAGCAACATATAAAAATATGTCCGTAAAGACGTAACGCATTAGTCACGAGTATACTGCGTTTATTCAAAATTTGAAATGCATCCGAAGACGTTTTTGCTAAAAACGCGGTAAATTTAATGGTTTCACATAAAATCAAATGCTGACGAAAAATAAAATGTTCAAGTAATTAGATAAATATAAATCTAAATGCGACTGTTGTAACACAATAAACAATGAAGTGTTAGGATATATATATATATATATATATATATATATATATATATATATATATATATATCTATATATATATATATAGAGAGAGAGAGAGAGTGACCACGATATATACCGGTTCGAAAAGGGGGGTTTAGTCCTTCCGTATGCCTAGTTGCGTATCCACGGTACCTATACTATTCCTAGTATAATCTTTATGGTGGACTATAAACCATATTACAATTTAACTCTACCGATATGCACAAAGATCGGCGCTCACAAAGAAAAGTTACTATCGACGATATTCCGCCCTTAAAATCCACCCCTAAGAACCCGTGATTCGACTTAACCTATAATCTCTGAAGGACTTCACCTTGGAGCTTACCAAACCCCAACTAGATCCTCAATGATCTAGGCTTGATCTCTCAGATACAAGACTTCCCTTTACAATAAATTGAAAGATAGTTTATTCAAGGAATCCAATCCATAACCTAGTGAGACTCGATTCTATAGAAAGGTATGAGAAAGAAATGACCCTCATACAAAATATACACAAGTATGGATTAGATACTTGTGTGGCTCTCGTACGAAGATGTGTTCACTTCCAATAGATGATAAGATGGAGAGATTAGAACATTTTATGTTAGATTGGAGGATAGGAGAAGAGAAAGGAGAGAAAAGAATAATTTGCAAAAGATGAGGAATATAAGGCCAAGAGGGGGGTATTTATAGGCTAAAAATCTAAGTGGAAAATGGGAGTTGCGAGTGAGCTATTAGCCGACTGCAGCGCGCAAGAATCCCGAATACCATTTTTTGGGGTTTTTAGCGTTTTATTCTACCCAATCTTGTTAAACACCAATAATTGTACTTACGTTTATGATTTAAATCATGCTACAACTCACAGTCAACCATCTCAAATAACCATTGGTTTAAAGCGTTTGTTGAAGTGTTTAAAAGAGATTTAAGGGTCGTTTGTTCGATATCAAGAAAGATAGAAAAGAACTATCAGACAAGAACATTTTTGGTATTCCTCCAATGTAATTGATCTAGTTAGGAACTAACCAAGGTCTGAGAAGTTAGTTAGGGTACAAAGGAATATTCTAAGAATATTCTAAAGTTGGAGAGGAAGTGTGGATGTTGTGGGGGGAAGAATTTGAAATTTGAATTTGAAATTATATTCTCACATGTGTGTAATAGAGGATAGGATAAAGATGAATTGTATGTGAGTTGGCCCGATGTGATGTTGATGGGATGGAAAGAAGCCTATAATCACATTCAAAATCAAGGGTAGAGATGAGATGGTGGTGAGGTTGTTTGGATAGGTGAAGTGGCATGATCAAGGGTTAAGATAGACGAGTGTGTGTGTGTGTGTAATTTGAATTTTACTTTGAGAGAATATGTGTGTGAGGAGAAGTTAGATTGATGAGATGGAATGATCAAAGGTTAGGATAGAAAAGTGTGTGTGTATGTGTGTGAAATTCAAAATGAATAAGAGATATGTGGTGGAGAATATTTTAATGTTATATATAGGAGCTTATGTTAGAATGTTGAGGGACAAGAAGTACACAAGGTACAATGGTGTAAGAGAATATGAGTTATCCCATGCGAGGATAAGATTGGGGAATGTTTAAGTAAGGAAGGTTTAGGCTTGTTTAGGTTTAGAAAAAAGTAAGAAGATGATGGTGATAAGTGTGAAATCAAAGGATTGATTTGGGTTAATAATCATTTTGCCAATAAGAGAGAAAAGAGTGGGAAAACATGATTATGGGATGGTTGAAGAAAGGAATGTTTATAGTGTGTGGAAGATATAATCATTTTTTGGGTAAGAAGTGGTTAACAAATGATAAGAATATGTGTTGTAGTACGTATGGGTATAGAAGTGGTTGTATGAGGAATGTGGAAGTTGGTAAAAAAATTTGTATGTGTGGGAGAACATGGCGAAAATCATGTGTGAGTTTGTAATCATTTATAAGAAAGGAGGTAGAAATAACTCCAAAGTATGTTTAACTCAAAAATACACAACTCATTTAGTCACTTGGAACTTAATCTATGATAATTACTAGTGCGATGTGAATCACTAATCATCTTGATACAACAAGCTAAGTGCTTTGCATCTCAAGTAAAGCATATCCCATAACGAGAAAGGATTCGTTTACGTAAAGTGATATTTGACTTAGTTTGACCAATAAGAGAGTGAAGCCTGTTACGTGATTAGGAACAACTTAAATCCGGATTAAGGTCAAATGAATACTTTCTTTGATGGTATGTTGAAAGTATGCTCATACTAGGTTTAGAAAGAAGTTTCGGTCTTGGCTAGAGGCATTTGATAAAAGAATTGAGTTGGCGTTTTGTTGAAAAATGGAAGGATTCGTTTTTGCTCTAAATGAGGTCATTTGCTGTGTTTCCAAATGCTCAAATATCATACACATACATTTATTGAAGTTTCCATATGTGACGGGTAAGAGAAAATCTGACAAAACAAAATCTGTAAAAACGGATACCGCGAGTGACGCGCTGACGCATGCCCAGCGCGCCAGATTCACAAATCCGTTTTTCTGAATTTTTGCTATCGTTTGTTATTTTAGGTTTTGCGAATGTTTATTTGTCATCATTAAAACATGAAGGAGATCCTAGTCAATGTTGCACCAACAAGCACTACCAAGTTACCTCGTAATCAAGTCTGAGGATGAATTTTTTGTTTTAAAAATAAAACACGTAAACAAACAAACAAACACACATAAACAAGCACACGACAAAAAATGCAAATCATAAATGCTGAAAATTTATGCAGGCACAAACATAAACATATATAACATATAGAAAGAAACAAAGCACATAATAGACAAAAAAAACATATTATGAAATAAAACACTTAATCAAAAATACATATTTCAACTAAACAACCAAAAATACCAAAATTATTCCCCGGCTGCGGCGCCAAAAATTAATGTGCCAATACGGAACGCTAGGTTTTACATTTATAATAACCTATACTACTTGGACTATTCTTACACAGTAAAAAGCAGTGTACCCTATCGTGTAGTAGCGTAGTGATTGGTAAGAACGATGTGTGATTTCTAGTTTTCTAATTGAAATAACCATCTACCTAAGAAAGCAATGTAATGACACATTGTGCTTCAGATCCACGTGATGGTGTTTAATAAGCCTAAATTAACTAAGGCAAATGTAACAATGGCAAACGACTAAGAGAAATGAACGCATTTACCTAGTCAATAATCATTGTTGATAGAAATAATGCCTAAAAACGTTATTAATATTTTTCGATCTCTCTACGTTTTGATAATCACAAAACGTTAAAATGTTCAATGTAAAATGTAAACAAGTAATTAGTAGTAAAATTTCATTTCAAAAATGTAATCGCTTAAAGGTATGAATAAATAAATGCTTAATGCATTTCATGATCAAAGAATTTTTTTATTTAACCTCACACTTTTTATAAAAATGTCACAAACATTTTTATATCTCTTACAAAAACATTTTTAGATTTAAAAGAAATGTTTTATTCAAATAAATATTTTGAATTCAAATTTTCTACCAAAAAACAGCTAGAAATGTTCCAGAAAACACCTCCCACAGAAAAGACAAAAAAGAGAGCGCCTGGGCTGGGCGGCCCCATTAATTATAAGAGGACCGACACCCTAATTAAGGGGATCGCCCAGACAAAAATCCAGCTCAGCTGGCCTATAAATACTAGACTATTCTCCACTGATTTTCTCACATTTTGCACACACTTTTTTTCTGTTCTAAATCAGTTTACACTCTCCTTTCTTTCCTTTGATCATTTAATCATAAAGCTTTGTTTCCAAGTGATCCAAGCTTAATTCCTCAAGTGCAAGAGAATAATACTTCTTATCATCAAGTCAAGAAGTGTTATAGTTTAGTTGGTGTTATTGTGAAGTTGTGTTAGATCTTGTAAATATTGTGAAGGTGTGTATCGTAGTTGTGTATATTAAGTAGATTGTGGTGATTATTGTAAGTATAGTTAGATCGGGGTGATCTTTGTAAGTAGTGTTAGATTGGTGTGATCGTAGTAGTGTCTTGGCTGTGAAGAGAAAAGAAGTTGTGAAGTAAAGATAAGTAGTGAAGCGAAGACAAGTCGTGAAGTGAAGCAAAGTTGTGAGTGGTTGTGAAGTAGTGTGGTTAGTCGTGATAGATTGGTTCTAGCTAGGATTAGAACTCGACATTTCGCTTAGTGTCAGAGATTGGTGTAAGGAAAGGCGGGTACGGTTTACTCAACTACTATAAATCCTTATGTTGTGGTTTGATCTTTTAAACTATTATCTCTTGTCTTTCATATTTACTTATTTACTTACTTGCATTATTCAAATTGTACACATATTGATATCACATAAAATCGAATCTATGTTTTTATAAACAAACATAACATTAATTTAAAAAGCGGTAAACTATTCAACCCCCCTTCTAGTTTT
>BQNB010134779.1:0-13280 GCA_026074375.1 Tanacetum coccineum | reverse complement strand
CATGTTGGCTCATCCTCCCCTTCTTTCATCTTCGCCGGCAAGGTGCCATCACCCACAGCTAAAACCCAACGGTTGAATTCTTGTTTTGCTGTATCAACCTCCCCATTGTTGGAATATTCATTGACCCGCATGCTGCGAGTAAGTGAAAAAACCTTGCAGTACCTCCACAGTTCGGACCTGTTTATGCAAGCCTGAACGATCTCCGGTCTTTTTGCTTGCGGAATTACTGGAAGTATTTGTCTAAAGTCACCCCCCAGCAATACCGTCATGCCCCCAAATATCGTGCGTCTTTTTTCTGAGTCCGTAAAGCCCAAAATATCTCGTAACGTTTTGTCTAATGCTTCAAAAGCATATCTTTGAGTCATCGGGGCTTCATCCCAAATAATTAGTTGAACCTCCTGCATTAGTTCGGCTAGTTGGGTGTTTTGCTTTATGCCACACGTGCTATTCTCCATTAGTTCAAGTGGAATAACGAATCTACTATGAGCAGTTCTGCCCGCTGGTAGGAGCAATGATGCAATTCCTGCAGCCATTGGTGCACTTTGAAAGATCAGGCAGAATTTTCGATTAACTATGAAGGTATAAATGTATTGTTTACTCGCTGATTAAATTAGTATTATTCTCGAACTTAGTTTACCTGAAGATGCAACCGCAAGTACAATCATCCGGTCTGATCGTAATCTTGAGATTATAGTCTTGTATAGAAAGGTCTTGCCGGTACCACCCGGCCCATAAACAAAGTAGAAGTTGCCTTTTTTGTTATGGACAGATTGAACCACATCGTCATATATGATTCGTTGTTCGGGATTTAACAATGAATGAAGGTGTTGATGCTCCGCCCTGCTTTTTTTGATATCAAAATCCAATGCTTCTCTTATCAGACGATTATCCATGTTTGTCAGCAGTCTCGGGTCAGGCTGGGGTAAATCCTTGAAGTCTGACAACGATCTTCCGTATTTATGCAACAATTCTTTTATTTCGATCAGGCAATAGTTCCGGATCTGTTCATCCGTAAGTTGTAAATTAGGATAATTAAAGAGCTTACGCTTTTTTGCCAGGATATCCTCAGAAAGAGTTTGCCAGCTTTCTTCCCAAAGCTTTTGTGGTCTGCTGACGTCGCAGAAAATCAACATGGTTACGAATAGGTCCCGTAACTATGGGCCTAATGCCCACGGGCTTGCCTCTGCAATAGCGTGCGACCATTCCTTGTTGTCATGCAGCAGGCCATATTCATAGCAGGCTTCTTTAAATGTTGCACATACCCTTCTGTTGACCGTCATCAGCTCTTCAAAACCACAAACTCCCCTGACAACATTCAGCAGCATCCTAAGATAGTAACGTTCACCTGAAGCCGGGCTTGAGTAGACAATCCTGCCAATGCATTTTCTTTGTTTCCTTTTTTTTCCACATTTTACTTTGTTCGATTAAGAAACTATTAAAATCGCCACACATAATGATTAGAATATCGGCATATCGTAAGGTTCTATGCGTCAGGGTCACGTTTGTTGAGCTCAAACCAATCGGTGAACATTGTAACATCAATGCCTTCCCTTTGCAAAAGCGCGGGCAACCTTTCCGAATCCCTCATTGTTATTGCGTTTTGATTTGGCAAGTGGAAGGTAAGCTGCATGACTGACGGGTATGTGTAGTGGATGTCAAACGAAAAAAGCCGCCACACTGCCTCGCACGGGGCCAAAAATCGGCAGTTCAGATAGTTTTTTATCTCATCCACTTCCAGAACATTTTCTGTTCCCACAGTCGTTCCATTTTTTACGTTTTCTTCGATAACAATGGTGGCTCTATCTGGACCCTTGTTTAAATATTTAAATAAGTATTTGATAGCCTTAGATCTGTTGCACCATTCTACATTGATGTGTGCCCTGTACTTAAGTAGCAAATAGCGATTGTGAGGCAACACGTGTTTGTTGTCGTATATGAAGTTCCCCTTCTTAAATGTGACTTTATTATCCCTTCGGCGATAATGAGGGTATCCATCTTCATCAAGGAACGTTTCTGCCAGGAATGGTTTGGGAAAATGTTTTGAACATTTTCCATCACTGGTGCATGCTGCATTTCTTGCATCCTTTCCCGCAATGTCCATGGCAGCATATAGGCAGTTGACCACTTTTAATCCCTCTGGGTCACTCTGGAAAGGATATTTCGGCTGAAAATGTATATCATCTACTTCGGCTGGTGTCCTTGCATTTGGAATGTTCATTACCAACCATAGTAGATATGAGCTGTGGCATCCACCGCTTGGAATACATTACATAGTACAACTGTTGCTTGGAACAGTTAAAACATCTTAGATATAACCTGTTAAACATGTTCAGACATGTTGTTTGATAATGAAATGAAATGTATAGTTACCGTTGCGGCGGTTTCACCAAACACAGGTTTTGGGTCAGATCAGGTAGGAGTTTCTTGTTAATTTTCTTTTAAACACACCGTGTCCCTATTTCTGGCCGAATCAAAAATGGTGGTTTGCAGACCTGGGAAATAAGCCTACCATTTCTGAGATTTCCGGCCACTTAGGGTTTGAAGTGAATGTGATGAACAAATCTAGATTGTCGTATGCCCTACATAGAGCCATTGCATCCTGATAGTTATTCATCATATACCTTGGGCTCCCCGTAAAGGTCCTTGGTAGAATAATTCGTTTACCAAGTCCTACTGCACTCGTGTCCCCTCGTGTGATGGCATCACACAGATTATGATACAAATCTACCCCGTTAGCGTATCTTGATTATTCCTTGTCCATTTGAGCCGTTGCTCTTCAACAGCGGTGTATGCATCCACCAAATATTGTTGGAATAAGCGCCCTCCTTTTAATAAAGTATTACCCTGATTGGGGCGCTGTTGAATTATGTAACTGTAGTATTCTTTCATTGTAATATATCCCCGTTTTGTTTTCCGTGTTCCTGCGTTTGAATGATAGGGTATTTTCTCATGAAATCCGTCTTCCCTATACGGAAATAATAACGGATACTGGAGCGCCATGTATGAAGGATGTAGCTCAGAAACTCTTTGTGGGCCAGTATCTTTTCGCTCCACAACAATGTCTCGTGTAGGGTGTGCGTCCCCGAAATCATTAATGATAATAGCTGCCACTTCAGACACGGTTGGAGAATTGTACTGTCGGTTGTTTTCCGTCCGCTGTGTAGACGTATCCTGAAATCTGGTGAAATCGTGCTGTGCAACCAATCCCTAGTCCATAGCGCAAGATTGGCCACCGACTAAAACCGATCCATCCTTTCGTCTGATCATTTTTGCAGATATAAATCACAATTTGAAATGTTATAACATATGCTCTACCACGTGTCAATTTTTTACTCGCCCTCTCAATTCTTAGTGCTATGTCACGTGACATATGTTGAATTTATTTTGAGGCACATGATGGTGACATCATGCTGATGTCACACCTTTTAAAATTCAGATTAATTAAATCCTTGTTGGGCTTTAAATGGGCTTATGCTAGCTTGGGCTGGCCCAGCCCATTAAATGGGTTACGGGCTGGCCCAATAAGATCCGAGGGCACCGTTGGACTCGTTTTTTCGTGCTCTTTCCAATGGCATGCTCGGGGACTTTTCACGACTTTGTCTTGATTTTGAATAATAGGCACTCTTGATCGCGACGAACCCTTAATTACCCGTTTTTGCTCCGTTTTCAATCCGTTTTACCTGCAAGACATAAAAATACCAAACCAAACATATTTGCAATAAGATTAAGCATATTTCATGTTTTTAGTCTGATTATTAGTGTTTACCGAGTTATAAATGATGTGTGTTTTAGCGCACATCAGCCTTGCTACACGGACATGGATACTTGTCACTCTTTGAGTCGAATCAGGAGCAATTACTTATATCAGTATGTAAACTTAAGCATACACTCCAGACAGAAACCTACCTTTATTTGTTATTTTCATAAACCTCATACTCTTACATTACAGTGGTAAGAATAAAGAAGGCGTACCTTTTTTTGTTATATGGCAACCTGCAAAAAGAAAAAAACCAACATATGCATACACAATCTTTGATTAGGGTTTTGAGAAAAAACATATACCTTGAAACAAAACAAAGAAGATGAGAAACCTGCAAAAAAACATATTCTTTAGGGTTTCGTACATTTTTTAATATGATTAGGAATGCTATATTTTTTTAATATGATGTAAGATATGTATGAATGAAAAGATATACATAGATGATAATTATAGAGTTCTAAGTATGGAGATATATCTTATGTTTTTCATAAAAGATATCTTCTAAAAGATATATTTTAGAAGTTATAATATATCTTTAGAAGTTATATAAATGTAGTATGATACCTAAGTTGAAAGTGATAATATATGAATAATGTTTTGCAAAGTAAAATACAAATTACCTCTTGGCATGCAGACCCGTGCGTTGCACACGGCTTGTATCTAATTGTTAATTGCGTACGGTTTATATGATGCTATATTAAACTTGGCGCATTTTGTATAAATCGTTTCTTATAATAAAGGTACCTCAATGTAAAACAAAGTGTGCCAACTTCTTGGCGATATAACAAAATCATTCAGTTGTTCACAAACCAATAAACAACTTTCACATTTCTATTTAGTAATAAAATTAGTTACACGTTTAGGCTTTCAATCATTTTCCGTTCCATATTTCATCTAATAGTAATACCATAATTTTATTTACAAACTTGTTACTTTCTTACATTATTTTAAGGAAATGACCATTTCATTGGTCTAACCAACTGCTACCTTTTAACCATTTGGGTTTCATGTTACTTTTTAAAATACTATAGCTATGTAAACTTTGATGAAAAGACTGCAATAAGATTCGATTAATTTTCATATAATATTGAATGCTGATGTTTGAACACTAAACCTCAGTATCATTATTATGATTGACTTTACTTGTGTATGCATCTCTCCTTTAAATAAGTTTAAGCGTATATATATTATGCTTTAATTAAGATTTGACAACAAAAATTAACATTAAGATTTGCCCTTACCATTCCTGCTTGTTTGCTTCCTTCATGCTGGTAGAAAGAAGTTGCTGGCTCTTAGTTTTAGACTCTAAAGACATCATTTTTTGCTCCAGCGTTACTTTAAAACTGGTCTTTCGTTCGTCGAGGTTCAGTCCAGACCCAGTCTGTTCCTTTTCATGAACAAATCAGTACACTTATGGTTTGAAACGAATTTGTATTCAACTATTTATATTAAATTTTTAAATCTAGAAAGTTCTGAGTTTGTGCTCAGTTCACTGTTTAGTTTCAGACCCAACGGGTTGGGTCAGTCGGGTTTCAGCTCCATTCTTTTGTCCAGTCTCAGTTGATTCAACATGGTGGGCATCACTAAGAGAACCAACTTCAGAATGTATACAAAACAAACCTAGTGGTTCTTGCAGATGATTTTGTTATTTTTTAATAAATTTTTGCATGTCTTGATATTTACAGCTTACAATATATACGAACCGATGTCTATTATTAAGATGCATAATACGTAAAGACTAACGAAGGTGATGACTGTTGACCATGAGTACCAAGGATGTATTGGTCGTACTGTAGTATAAAGTTGGAATATAATTAAACGCGATGTGGAGAAACAAAAACTGTTCATTAGAAAATCTCTTATCAAGGAAAACTGTTTAAGGGGGTGTTTGGCATTGCACGTTTAAGACCTTATATGTCAAGATTTTGGAGAAAAAAAATGCTTCATTGGTTCATATTACTCTAAGCAAGTGATTTAAAATAAGCAATCCCGCAAACATAACTCCCTTAGACAACTGTGTTTAAAAACCAAATTCAGTCCTATTGTAAAACTCAACATGATAATTCTATTCTTCTCATTATATATTTTCAAGAGATACACATATGAACATAAGCATATAACAAAAGTTTCTGAATTTGAAATAGTTCAAACATCCCGAATGCGGAAACATGGGAAAAAACATCTGAACAAATGAACACCAACATTAAACACACATCCAACATAACCATCAAATCTCTCTACTTCTCTCGACCTCAACACCGGCACTTCATACACAGGTTTTTCAAACCATATACTGCTGATAAGAACAACCCATTTGACCCATATCACCCGTTCCAGATGCCAATTTTGTATTCACCACAACATCAGTTTCAACTGTAGGATTGCTATTATCATCATCTTGTTGCAAATTTTGAGCTTGATAAGAAATCAGCAATCTCAGAGATACATTGAAATTTAAATCATATGCCAAAAGATGATGAGTGTAGGCTCCTCGTAGTCTAGCCACAATGGAAAAGGCGGAGCTGACGGCCGAAACGTTTGGTAGCCGTCGTGATAGTGGTGACAACAACATTGTGTCTGAGAATTGTGATTGACATTGTTGTTGATCTTTTTTTCTTCTTCCTTTTGGACCAAAACTTGAGATTTTTAATGGTTTTGATGACTTTCATAGTACATATTAGATGTGTTGAGATTGATTGGAGATATGGGTTATAAATTCAAAACTTACAATTTTAAGATCAAAACTAAAATGAACAAAAACATAGACAAAATTCAATGTGTGGCTAGAGACATCTAATAAATCACTTGATCCTGACATTGGGTTAAGACTGCTTTTTAAGGAGGCATAATACTTCATACTTGAAGACGAATGTCTAGTGATTTATCCACTTGAACCCAAAGTTGTGCCTATCTAGCAGTAGATTAGCGTGCTCTCTCTACAGCATCTTTTGGGACAGGGCAACCGTTAGCGTTCACAGATAGGTGGGTAAGCTCCTTCCTGCAATTTGTATATCAACCTTTAGGAAACATAAAAAAAACTAATATAGAGCTTAAATAAGCTACTCACCCAAACACCATTGGCTAACACTTGAGAAAACTTTGGTTTTTTTTTACATATATACAAACAACTTTTGTTTTTCTTAGAAACATATATGGAAAAGTAAGCTTTATAACAGCAACGCGAGCCTAAAACAATAATTCTGTAGACTAAGGGACAGTCCCCACTCGATGTCAAACTTCAACCAATTCTGTCACTATCTTTATTATTCTTTCTTGTCTGGATTTCTTCGCAGCCTGTTCCTCATATACCCTGTGCACAACATGGTTTGAACAAAGAGCTATCCTGACCTATACAACTAACTCACCTAAAATATTCCAGGCTTATAGTCAGCCAAGCTCAAACATTTCCCACTTTTTACCTGATTTTTCCAAAAAAATTGATTGAATGGGAAAAAAGGATCATTTACTAAGACAGGTTGGGGCCGCCATAGAATCTACGTCTGCTAGCTTCTTCTTTGCTGGTATAGAAATTCTTGTGCCCAACACTTAATTCCTTCAAATAAAACAGAGAAAAACACGATTGAAGTTTTTTTAGTTGTGTTGCAGGTTATCTGGTACTGCTGAATGTGGCCTCAAAGTTATGTGCAAAACATGGAACTAAGTACGTTTGGAGCGTAGTTGGTCTGTACATATCGAATTTCTCACACGTAAACAGGTACAAACCAACTACGCTCCAAATGTAGAGGATGTAGTGACATATGCATCCATACTAATCGTCGTTCCCCTGTCCACATTATACCCTGGTCTTCATGGCTGCATCTTATTTCCTCTATTTTTTCGGTAAGCGAAACGGCCACTTTTGAATTCCTGAACTGGTCCAAGTCACTGGGCAGTGTTACTGCAAAAAAAAGTTAACCTAAAAAAGGCGTACATAGCTAACATACTATGTACTAAAAAACATATATGCCTCCAAATGTAGAGTCCTTTGTAAGCACTGTAAATTCCAACAGAGGTTAACATGAAAGCAAACATATGTCGCAAAATTCTGAACCTTTAGGAACACAGGAAAAGTAGTCTAAAAGGAAAAAAAAACATGGTGCAAATTGTCTGATACAAAGGATCAAAGGATCCATATCGCATTATTGTCCAGGAAAAGTAGTCTAAAAGGAAAAAAAAAACATGGTGCAAATTGTCTGATACAAAGGATCAAAGGATCCATATCGCATTATTGTCTAAATTAAATGGCCTCCCTAAATATTAGAGAATGGGTAGCACGTCTGATGAAGACACGGTGGAGTGTGACTTGCTGAAGCATGCCATCCTACTTGGATTCCAATTCATCATCAATGCGTCTATAGGAAAACAGGATTAAAAAAATGAAACATAGTTAATACATGGACCCATATAAACTAAGTACGGAACATTGACTTGTAGCTGACCTCTTCCTTTTTTTTGTTAGTCCACAGTAACAGCAGCTTGGAAGGTCCTTTCTCTTCAAAACGGTCCACAAGGAATTCGTCTACTTCCGGATCTTCCAGCTCATGTCTAAAATAATAACACACCCGGTACGTTGTTAGTTGTTGATGCAAAAAAAAACCTTGCCAAATGAGGTATCCTTTTTTCATCGGATTGTCAATAATGGTGTACTAACCCCTTTTGCTTCATTGCCTCTTTAGTTTTCAACGGAGTGCAAACGGTGGGCGGGTTTGTCACTATTTTTTCTGACAAAACCACATCATTAGCAGTTGCCACTGGTGTGCTAGAGGAGGCATCGTCTGCAGCTGTCTCGCCTGGATTGATCTTCCAACAGTTAAAACTCTCAAAGGTACCATACTCGTAGTAAGTATGGGATTTGATTTCCAAAACGTGCGTCGTTCCAATGAGATTCCTTATAGCCAGGGGTAAATTCAAGCCGTCAGCTGTATCGGGATCTTCATCTTCTGTTCCCATGAGTGACTCAGCGGAGCATTTAAGCAGTTCGGTGGCAGTGTCGTTAAACATCACCACGACGGTATGGGCCGTATCATCAGCAACAACGACTTCAAGCCTGTACCTGCAAGGAGAAGGCAGTGTGTAAAGGTAAACAAAAACATACATTACGGTTTTTTAGGCCTTGCAACTAACATAACCAACATTACCTAAAAACAGGATAGTCAATACTTCTGTTACATGCCTCACACACCCATTTCCCATTCTTTCGCGAAGCACCTTTCCTGCACTTTTCATAGCCACAGGATGGGTAGTTCCACCCTTTTTTAGTACGGAAATTCTCAATCATGACCTTACAATGAAATGTTGCTGTCTGCAAACACAAAGTGTAAATAAATATCGGCCCTGAAACTAATACGAAATGTTGCAATTACAGGCAAACATAGACATACATTGTTTTGGCGGTTGCGGGCCCAAATCAATAGATTTTCGAGCGTCCCTTCTCTTGGCTGTGTACAATCGATTGGCAACGGAGCCTTGATGGGCGCAGTACGGCTGATAGACACATTGATGGCAAATATAAGTGGTTAATTTCATAAACCAAGTGACATGATGGCGCAAGAACCAACCTGTCATCCGCCCTTAATTCCTGCAGACAGGGAATATCATCATCATCACAAAACACGGTCGACGAAGTACTGGATAGATACAACTTATCTGCAAGGTAACATTTCATTTAGATGGGTCCGCATGTGTTATAAAATGTTAGCCTAAATAAATATCAATCGGCCTTACTGTTGTACTCCTTTACAGACATTCCAGTTAAAACCATGGCACAAACTCCTGCATGCTTTGTCTTCTTTTTGACCAAAACATCACTAAGCTCACCCCATAAAGTTACCCTGAGTGACTGCTGAGTGATTGGCCCCTGTGTCATAAGGCAACAACCTTAACCATCACAATTATGCGAAATAAATGATTAACCATCACAATTATGCAAAATAAATGATTTTTATGCAGTCAATAGTGCTAACCTTTGATTTGCCAGGTGGGTAAAACTCTGGGTCTTGGATCCTATTTTTAATAACTTGCTCCGACATTAGTCACATACCCGGCTATATTGTTAGGACATGAAAATCTACATTTGTTAATTACATGCATGTTTTATGCTATATTTTGTCATGTACAATAGATATTAAGAATGGTTTTTTTTTTTGTTTTGTTGCTATTATGTTAATTCTGTCCATTATCATGCATGGTTAACTTTTACGCTATGATTATTCTCTTATACATTTTATTACGAATCCTTTGTTTTTATGTAGTCTAGATTTACATCCTTATATTATCATATACTCCCAAAGTTTGTAGTCTAGATAAACTTAAAAAAAGTGATGGTTCATATTTATTTTCATGATGAAAAGCTTGCGCATCATATGTTTTTACTTAGTTAATATCTATGGTCATGTGGCACGTCGATTATGAGCAATATTGGTGATTTGGTTCTCCTTCTGTTTTGGTTATATCTTCCATTTGATTTATTGGTTTTTATACTTATTACCCAACATTAAATCTTGTAGTCATTGAAAACTAGAATACCTACATGCACATTTATGTTTGATTGACGCAGATTAACTAGAATATGATTTAAATGTATAACAATCTAATGACGCATATATACGGTCTATTGGTAGTATATGCGACCCCCTTGTAAATGATTTATCTGGGCGAGTTTTCATGCACAGCAGCGAATTTTTAAAGTGGTATTATCATGTGTTATATGTTGCATTTTCAAGAGTTTTCCTTTGTTTCCTTATGTTATTAAAATTAATTGTGGCTTGTTCTTTAAAGAGAGAAATGCAGATATGCTCTCTGTGGTTTTCTCATATTGCATGTTTAGTCCTCACATTTTTGAAAGTGGAGGCGGCCTTCTTGTGGGAAAACTTTCGTTGCACTTTCCCTACTTGACAGGGACTATTTCTGCAACACTTTTGTTTTACTTTTGTGCAGAAATGGGAAATTGCAACGAAAGTTTCTCCACAGAGAGGTCGCCTGCACTTTTGAAAATGTGAGGACTAAAATGCAAGCTGAGGAAACCACAAAGAGAATATCTGCAATTTACTCTTCTTTAAATGTCAATAGTCTTTAACCGGAAGCATGTTTCAAAAATGAAAATGTATATGATAGAAATAAATGTATATTGGTTAATTTAGGATATATGAAGGCAGATATTTGACATTGTAGTATTGTAAACTTTATGTCATTAAAGATTTTAACTTGGCCATGTGGTTACTTATCGGTTCATATATTATACAGTAAATTATTTATGAGAGAAATTGTGAGAAATATGCCTAGATGTGTTTTGGACTATTATAAATATGAGATCATTTTTTATGTAAATAGTGATATTTTACTTGCTACTTCGTATTTATCATGAATAAAGGAAATAATGTTAATGTTGCAATATTCTTGCTATTGAGATTGCTAAATTTTTTTGAAATATAATGTGCAAGAATAAGATAGCTTAGATTGTGCTATCCAGTTTATCAACTGTGGGTGTTTTACATGGTTTCATTAGTAGGCTGATGGTATATATGCGTCACACTAATAGTTGTTGGAAGATAGAAAACTTCTGAAGGCTAATTGATATATAGATTACAAAGGGGATGGGCTTGAGCCCAAGATAACTATGACAACTCATGATTGACAAATCAAGATAACTATGACACTCATGATTAACAAATCATCCAAATATAAATAAACTAATATTGGAAGGAAGTCAATCAAACATATTGACTAATACGCCCTCGCAGTTCGAGCGGGAGGAGGGCGACGCTCAAACTGGATCGAAAATCTTCAAACAAAACTGAAGGCAATCCTTTGGTGAAGATATCAGCTATTCACGAAAGCTCGAGACTGAAAGAGATTACTTGTTTTATTGATGAAACTAACTTTGTTGATGGGGACGTCTTTAAGCAAGTGAGAGCGGAGCCAAATCTTCATGATCCATGACTTGAAAGCAATTGTAGCAACTTACGAAGCGGATAAAAAGTCTCAGCAAGACGATATTGTCTTTTTTTTGAGGTAAACTAAATGAAAGGAGAAAAAAATAATAATAAAAGAAATTTGAAAAGAACGAATGAAAGCAGATAGAAACAGGAGTTGATCTTTTTTGTGAATTGTTTTGGTTTTTTTTTCACAGCGAACTAAATTTAAAATAGATGACAACAAAAAAATAAGTTTTTTTATAGGGAATTTAGTTGCGGCTCATGATAGCCGACAACTAGGGTTTTGATAATAGAGATGAGAGATTTGATTCTTTTTGGAGATGATAGAAGCGGCTCATGACGGCCGACAGTTAGGTTTTGAAAATGAAGATAGAGAGATTTGATTCTTTTTGGAGAGGATAGAAGCAACTCATGACGGCCGACCGTTAGGTTTTGAGAATGAAGATAGAGATATTTGTTTCTTTTGGAGATGATAGAAGCGGCTCATGACGGCCGACAACTATATTTTGAGAATGGTGATTTATAGAGTTTGACGGGGTGGTATTCACGCAGCGGCTCATGGTGGCCGACTAGGTCTCTGATACCATGTTGGAAGATAGAAAACCCCTGAAGGCTAATTGATTTCCTTCATCATTTCTCACCAAAATACAAAGTATATATAGATTACAAAGGGGATGGGCTTGATCCCAAGATAACTATGACAACTCATGATTGACAAATCAAGATAACTATGACACTCATGATTAACAAATCATCCAAATATAAATAAACTAATATTGGAAGGAAGTCAATCAAACATATTGACTAATAATAGCTAGTGCAAGTAGATTATCATTGTGAATGTAAGAGTAATTGGTTCCATACTTATTATGTTATGTTTAATGTGTGGTTTTATTTGTTTATGAGACACTATGATAACTGATCAGTGGTGTACTTATCTATCTATTTAGAAGATTGTGCAACTTTATTAGTATGAAAGATGCTAGCAGTATTCGAAAATTTTAAACCTTTATCACTTATTATCAAATAAAATGACAAGCTTCATTTTTTCCTAGCAAGATAAATTGGCATTAAATAACAATAAAATATGAAAGAAAATAAACATGGAATTTTGAATATGAAAAATATTTGTGTAATTTTTGGAATTTAATAACCATCTTGTCATATATGTGTGATTTATCTATCATGTGGTTTTATTTACTTGCGTATGAGACACGTGATAAATTGATTAATGGCGTAATTTACTAGTATAGATTGTGTTTTATTATATGATATAATGCTATATGCTAATGTAAATATTATATTAAATGTGAAAGACATAAAAGAGCCAATCGGAGAAATATGAGCTCTTATATTATTCGACTTTTATATATAAAAAAAGATGCAGTTAAAGCACATGTGGTCATAAAGTACAAGTTTATGAGCCAAGATTATTGTAGTAATTGGCATGACCAGTTGGACAATCCCAAGTAAATGATGATGCGATATGTATAAAAGAACCACAAGTTTTTTGAAAGATAAATTTCATTGTTCTCATTGGAAGTTAATTGGTCATCTATCATCACCAAATTATAGTAAGGACTTTG
>BQNB010134778.1:0-18261 GCA_026074375.1 Tanacetum coccineum | reverse complement strand
TAGGGTGTCGATCACTAAGTACGAGGAACACTTTCAATTTATTAATACTTTAGTTTTCCTAATCTATGCTAAACCTATGCTAAACCTATGTTAATCCTAAATCTAATGGATAAGGGGGTTTTCAGCCTGAGAGACTAGCACAAGTTTGATGGTAACTAAAACAAATTCAAGACACTAAAACACAGGTAAGCAAATTAACAGAAGATAAAAGAGCGGTATAACCACCAAATATAAGAAAACTGTATTAACCATTATTAATCCAATCGGAATGCTAGTTTGTTTATTTAGCGCAATGATTACTTATCTCGAGGCGGCATATCATTCTTAAGACTTAGGGCGTTACTTCTTCCTAAGACCTAGACACGTAGAATTCTGTCACAATTAAACGCATCTGCATAAAGCGTCCTTATTTGCTGATTATAACCTATCTTAGTGATTAAAGCAATGGTGATCTTGTTAAACCCTAGCTCATAGAGACTTTACCCACTACTAGTGTATAGATTGCCATTAAGCGGTAAGTGGGTAAAGTCTCTATGAGCTAGGGTTTAACAAGATCACCATTTCTTTAATCCCTAAGATAGATTATAATCAGAAAATAAGGATGCTTTATGAAGATGCTTTAATTGTGACAGAATTAACGTGTCTAGGTCTTAGGATGATGTAACGCCTATGTCTTAAGAATGATATGCCACCTCGAGAGAAGAAATCATTGCACTAAATAAACAAACCAACGTTCTAATCGGATTAATAATGGTTAATACAGTTTTCTTATATAAGGTTCGACCGCTCTTTTATCTTTTGTTAATTAGCTTGCGTGGGTAACAGTTTCTTGAATTGATTGTAGTCACCAACCAAACCGTGCCAGTCTCTCAGGCTGAAAACCCCCCTTTTCCATTAGAATTAGGATTTAGACTGACATAGGTTTAACATAGGATTAGAATAGAATTAACATAGATTAGATAACCAAGATATTAATTAAATTGATAGATTTAACCTCGCTCTCAGTGATCGACACCCTACTTACCACGAAACTACTACCGATCGGGTACACTGCCCGTTAAAGTGTTGTTTTTGGTTGAGTCGGCAAAATATAAATTTAAAACTTGAATCATATAAAAAACAACCCTACACTACAACACATCAAGTTTTTGGCGCCGTTGCCGGGGAGTGAAAATTAATCTTGATTTTTATTTTGATATTTTGGTTTTTAACATTAGATTAGATCTAACCCTTAGGATTAGTGTAATTTAGATTAGTGTATATTTTTGTATATTCTGTATATTTTGTATATTTGTCTTTAATTGTTTGCTTGTATATTTGTGTGTTTAATTGTTTGCGTATTTAATTGTTTTTCTTGAATACACTGTTCTGGTCGACAGTTGAATACGGCGTATCCAATCCCACTGAATACGGCGTATCCAGTTCTCTGTCCAATACAGCGTATTCATCCCAACAGATTAATACGGCGTATCCACTTCCATTGGATACGGCGTATCGATCTTCTGATAAAATTCTTTTCCATTCTCGAATTTTAAGCCCAAATTTTTTTTATATACCTTTCTCCGCTGGTTCTACTGATAATTTTCTGGATATTTTTCAGTAAGAATGACTAAGGTTATCAAAGGAGAGTTCGAGAAAATTAAGGACGTAAAGGTCGAAGATGTTTCGCTCACTTGCGACACATCACTTGAAATTTTCAACATGGAAGTCAGCCGATTAAGCGGGATGGATAATGATTTATTCACATATAAAGTTGAAGTTGCTAACATCCCATGTAACTCTGTAATGGATGATGATTTGGAGGATGAAACTGATGATGATATGGGGTATGATCCGTCTGATGTTGCATTTATTGAATGGTTAAGATCAAAAATTTTCAACTACAAGACGATGGATCAATATACTATGAAAGCATTATGGATTTATTGGATCAGAGGAGATGATGAAGTTGGAATCTTCCGATGATGAAGATGAAATTGCTGAAGTGTTTAGAATCGACACTAATATATTCGACTATGAGACACCTATCTGTTCAGCATTCAACGAATTTAATTATCTTCTCAAGGTAGATCCGGACCTACTTACAAAGGATATTATGGGGTTTAAGACCTATGATGACTACAAAAATGACTGGATCTACGAATGGAATAAGGATGTACCATGGGTTGATGAGAAACCATGGACTGACACTAGAGTTTGGACAGAGCCAAAACCAGTCAAACATACTTGCGAGCCTTTCAACTATAAAACTGGGTGTTCAGAATGGCCAACGTATAGCTGGAAAGAAGATGGTTACTGTAATGGAGGAAATTTACCTGGAACTTACATTATTGAAAACCAACTCCATTATCAGGATTACGAGTGGTACGAAGCTTTAGATGATTGTGAACTTAAAGAAGAAGCTTTAAGAAACAAAGCTATCATGGATGGAGTTATCAACGATGATGAGTCATGCTGCGAGCTCAAGAGAAAATGGAACATATATACAAACTATGATGATGCTTATGAAATTAATCATGAAGATAATGGGAATAAAGAATTATGTGAAATTCATGAGCCGCCGGTATGCAACATAAGGAAATATATGATGATTAAATATTCGTTCAATAATGATGAAGAGTATGTTACTATAAAAGAAGACGAATACGATGATCTTATTATGACGAGAAGAGATGCGTGCCAAGCTTACCAAGAAATCTTTCAGATTATGGACGAAGGATGGATGGTGACTAGAGCAACGTGAAGAAAGGAAGCTGAAGAAAAGTCTAACTTAAAGACTTCGCTGTAAACAAAAGTGCTTCCCGGGAGACAACCCGGAATGTTATTTAATTTTGTTATCGAGTCTGTCTTCCCAGACTTCAATATGGCGTATCCGCCCTATACCATACGGCGTATTGAATGTCTGGACGTTATCAGTCTTTATTTTTATGCACTTTTGTCAGTTCTGCGAATACGCCGTATTCATCTACTTGATATGCCGTATCCACAGCCTGACCCGTATTTAGTTTGTTTTAGTTTAGGTTAAATTAACTGTAGATACCAAGATAGGAATGCACCTGTTTTTCCAATATTTTACACAGGACCTCATGAAGGAAATATAGACGAATATTGGTGGAGAATTTACAAATCTAGAAATCTTGAAGTGTTGGAGTCTTGAAACCTCAAAACGGCTGTTCAACACACGATCTTGCTCATAAACACAACTTGGAGAATCTACCGAGCAAATATCAGGGGAGTTTCTCATTCTAATTCTTTTTAAATTCCCGTATTTAATGTTTTACATATACAACGAGGACGTTGTATAATTCAAGTGGAGGAATGGAATTAGAATGTTTACCTGTCCTATTTTTCATAATAAAAGGCTTACATTATGCTCAAATTTAAAAATTTTCAAGCATACTTTTGTGAAATTACATGTTACATAACCCGCACACAATAACCCTTGATAGATATTGTGAGGATTTAACCTTTCTACCCTAAATTCCACCAAAATATGGTGAGTTTGTGACAGTAATGTTGTTCAGCTGTAGATCGTGGCCTTGGTTATATACTCTATTCGAGCCACAATAATGAGTATTATGGTTTTAATATGAGTTAGTAACTTGTTTCAAATTGGTAAATTCTTAAGATTACTACCAAATCGGCTATAACATGTTGTTTTATTAATAACTACAAGGTTAGTTAACTCCAGTTTAAACTTCCACTCGTATCTTTAGAGTTGATTATTCACTAGAACAACTCGTAGAGCAACTCCTTTAGGATTTTACACCATTATGTTATTTTGTTACACCCTTTACACTTAACTTCCTACCCTGTTAGCTTTAAGTTTAATTTCTTTTGTAGTTGCTTAAAGTGTAAGTCTGTATTTCCTGAGTCTTAGTCGTCCATTTTTTTTTATCTTTTGGTGCGTTGGAATTTATGACATTGCAAATGGAATGTATATTAGTAGTCATAGCTCATGTGATTTTATACATTCACACTTAATGGTGAATGAAGAAGAAGAATTACCTAAAGGATTCATCCGGAATTATGTATGTTTGTAAAGATGGTGAAATACACCGAGATTTGAAGTTAGTTAGTAAAAAAATGAGAAAAATCTTGCATGAAAAATCAAAAGAGGAGAAGCAAAGTTTGAGATAATTGTTCACGAAAGAGCATTACCAAAGGGAATTATACGAAGATGTTATTCGTTGTACGTCAATAAAAACAATGAGTGGTTGAGTATTGTAGTAGAAGATATCGCACTTACCTTGGTAGAGTAATGTAATGTTTTGGGTGATTGGGAAGTTAAACCGTTATGGGATAACGCCCAACTTGTTGTTGTTCTTTTCGATCTATGATAAAGACGTTGTAATAGTTGTGTCTTTGTCATAATAAACGGTCGGAAAATAGTGTCTAGCATCTTGTTCTCTATCAGTTTAATCGATTTGTTTTTTGATTTTTCCTTTAACAAACAATTTACTGCCCTCTCACCTGTGATTAGCGCTGGTTTTACTCGACGGGGGATTTGAACGGTGTATGTCTATTCTGTGGCTTCGGGTGTGTATGCCATTGTCTTCAGTGCTCGTTGGTTTACGAATTTTGGTTGAAAGTGAGAAAGTTCCTTAAACTAAATTATCTACATTGTCCTACATCTTTTAGCTTTTTCGCAGTGGTGGGATTGAGCAGGGGGTTCCCACCAAGTGTCTATTTGTTAGAATTAGGGTTGGTGTGTTTGTGTGGGTCTTTGTCACCTCATCTAGAAAATTTAGTATCGATGAAAAGATTAGTATAGAGTAATCAACCGTAAGCCGTTCCATACAAAACCCATATTTACTTATAAACTTGTACTCCTTGGCTTTGTAGTGGAGAAGTGTATCATTGCAAAGTTTATGATGTAGATAATCATCAACGACGAGACAATTGAAGAGAATTAGTTTCATTTTACCACATAGATTATTGCTCGTGAGTTATCACCGTGATTTTCTTCTTCCTATTTCGTGAGGTGTTTGTTGTGTACTCTGTAATAGTATCGATTAAATGGCTTAACGTGTAAAAAAATATCTTAGGGATACCATTTTGTAAACTTTTTATAGGCTACTTGAGGACAAATAGGATTCAAGTGGGGGGATATTTGATGAATCAAATAATATGTTTACTATTTTATAGATCGTTTTTCAACTAATATTTTAAACCATTTTGTATAGTTATTGCTAAAGAATTGTTTAATTAATCGTTTAATATTTGAGAATTGCAGTTTTAATTATGAGTATTGAGTTTTAATTAAAACATAGCAAAAGGCGGAGCATTCTAGAAGCTTAAATGAAGATATTTTAAAAGATTACTATTTGACGGACAATCGCGGTTTTTAAAAAATATTCCAAATTCAAAAAGAAGATACGGCGAATCGTGCTGCACTACAAAGACCACAGAGATTAAAGATCAATAAGTCGTATCAGAGAACTAATATGTCGATTTAAGTTATGGAATATTACTAATATTTGGAAGCATATCAAACAGTGGTCTCACTTAATAAATCACCAATACGTCGAATTCCACCCATTGGACTACCGCCGTATGTGATCCGAACTTCCGCAGAATTATAAATAGAAAAACTCAACACGAGTTTTTAAGTGTGCCTAATCTATTCTCGTACATAAACCATAAAAGTCGTATTTTAAAGGAGAAAAAGTTCGAAGTGGATCGAGAACGTATTCAATTCCATAGGATACAACGTGTAATTACATTATAATTTTAGTAATCATTAGTTTTTTGGAAATTCGTTTATCGGTTGTTTACCTTTGCTAAACTTATTCCTTTTGTATTTATTATGAGTTTTGAAGGCTAATACTTGGGTATTAGCATTATTTATGAAGATCTGAATGTTTGGATTTGTTTATTTCGGATTTTGATTTTATCGTTGTATGCTATTGTTTATGTTTATCAATTTATACTTGTTACGCGCTTTCTAGCTATGCCCGACATATCATTCAACTGGATCTAGCTAGTCGGACTAGCGGATCTTAGGAATTAGATTGGGATAGCTCTCATATAGTAATTTTATACACTACGAATAAATAGTTACACAAATATTGCCTTCTAAGTCGTGTGTTAGGTACGCTTAGGGCTTAACTATTTATTGGATATTGCCAATGGTTTATTAATTGTGTTGACTCAGCAGGATGGACCTAGATAATTCACAAATAAAGTTCTGATTCCATTGGATAGTGGGACAAGTGGACTATAGTTGTACTAAATTCCATTAAGGGTATGTTGTTAAAGTTCTTAAGAGCTAGGGGTTTAAAAGATCTCCATTTTTTAATCCCTATGTATAGATTATATCAGAATAAGGTGCTTTTGCGTGATGCTTCTTATTGTATACAGAATTAAAATGTCTAGGTCTTAGGATGGATGTATACGACCTAAGTTTTACGAATGATTATGCCACCTGAGAGTAGAAATCATTGCACTTAAATAACAAAACAAGTTATGTGATTAATTAAAGGTTAATAACAGTTTTCTTTATATAAGGTTTCGAGCTCAATTATTCTTTTGTTAATTAGCTTGCGTAGGTACTGTTTTCTTGAATTGATTGTAGTCAACCACCAACCCGTGTGCAATCTTCAATGTGATAAAACCCCTTTTCTTATAGACTTAGGTATTCGACTGCCATAGGGGTTTAACTAGGGATTAGATAGAATTAACATCGATAGATAACCAAGAATATTAATTAAAATGATATATTAACCCGTCAGTGATCGACCCCTACTTACCACGAAACTACTATGCCGGTAGGGTACCTTGCATTAAAGTGTTGTTTGTGGTGAAGTCTGGAGGTAAAAATATAAATTTATAAAATTGGAATCATTTAAAAACAACCTACACATAAAACACATTCAATGTCCTCAGGGATGGCCCCATTGATTATGCAATTGGACACGATAGGCTTCGATGGGGGATCGATGAAGTTTTTGGGGAATGTTAGATTTCCAAGTCTTGAATAACCTGTGACAACACAATTAGAAACACTATGTTAAGTGAAGCTTCAGGGGGTGTCTCCCTGCGAATCCACTCTAAGCATGAGGTAACGTATGTGCTTTTGGGATTAATAAAATATGTATGTAGTAGTAAGTGTGGTTGAGAAACATACTGAGACCTTGCATCTATTGTAAAGGTTATGATTAGGCTTGGGACCAGGTCTCTACACATAAAACCGGTGATCATGGGGTCGTATGCTGCCATGTCCATACGATTTACGGGGTCGATTTCAGGGATAATGTACACACAACTCTACTTGGAGGGAAAGCTTGGTAGTGTTGAGGGGGAACGTGGGTTTAGACTTGAACAGTCTGACTCTGCCTAGTTTTGTCGAAGCTCACGCCGAAGGTATTGGGCTCTTACGTGGCTGCATTCATAATGGTAATCATCGGAAGCTGATTTTTACGCTACTAGAGAATCTTCAAAGGTTCTAGGTTATTTAGGAGTAGCTCCTTTCGAGCTCGAAGGGGAGGAGACTTCAAAGCGGAGGGGAGGGTACTTCATCAAAGGAATCTAGCGAGTAGACCTTAGATAGATAGAGACCAAACTATATACTATTCCTCACGACGGTCGCAAAAATTGATGCGGGTCGTTGTAAACGCAAACAGGTGTTGTGCAATATAGGAGAGTACTTTATAATAGCAGTGTTAGTATAACAGGACTCGGGGGGGGTGTTATCTTCTCTCTAAGGGAATAGTGTCTGAGGTTTTTTTTTTTCTTGAAAGTAAACCTAACTAAGATCTAAGAGGTTGAAAGAAGATAATTTTTGTATTTTTATGGTTTTTTTTTAAAAAAGCAGATCAATTCGGTTTTTGTTTTTTTACAATATTAAACTAAACTAAATTGGTAGACTGTATGGGGAAGACAAAAAATATTAACTTAATAGTGCACTATCTTAGTTTGCTTCTCAAATACTATTGCTTTGTCACATTGTGATGATCAGTGTAAGTAATTTTAGGTCAATGGACAGATTAACAAATCTGTCGTTACTGTAGATATTACGTTAAGGCAACAAGCCTAGTAAGATAGTATGAAGATTTTTCAAGGCCCTAGAGTACATTAAGCAGTAAAACATTAGAGGATACCATATTAGGGAGTAAGGTCGTTGAAGATCTTACCGATGGATATCCTTTCTACACACCGAATTTGCCATAGACTTTAAGCTACATGTAATATTGTTTAGTAGTTTTTAGAGCTAACGAGCACATCCATACCAAGAAGCAATATTAAACGGATTTTATAAAATAAGTTTCATGAGATCATAAGCAATTACTAATGGATCATCGCCTAGCATGTGAAGTAAACGCGATTTACGAACCAGAATTAAATTCAAAAGGCGACATATTGAAAGATTTAAAGGATAATTGACTTCATTGATTAAAAATGTGTTCAAGGTTGATTACAATGGGGTTTTAAGCCTAAAAACGAGATAAAAGCGTGCACTTGAACTATATCGTTTAGGGTTCGTCTCCCAAAAGTTACACACTAAAATCCTAAAAACGTAGGTGTATATATAGGAATTGAATCGCGGCGGCATCACCAAAATCTTGACATCGTCGCTTCGCCGAATCTTCTTAGGGTTTCTTTGAGGTGGCTACTTTCTGATGCCGTCACATAACTCTTGACACCGTCGCTTGTAAGGAATTGCAACGCCGTCTCTAGGCATTGTACGCGCATCCTTGAAACACTTAGTGTAAAGTTGTAATCTTATCTTGTTTCTTCCCAAATTGAGTCCAAGTCACATGTATTTTCTCCAATAGCTTCCCAAATGCTAAAAATAAAAAAAGGAACGATTAAGCACATATTTTGGGCATATTTACATGATTTATGGGGTTAAATGACCCTGAAAAAGTGTATAAAATGACACATCATCAATTCCCTCGTCTTTTACCTCGGTTTTTTTAATTACCCTGCGGATATCCTTTACCAAATGAGCCAGCTTCCCTGATGCCACAGCTTCCTCTATTTGTTTCTTCATGTGGTAACAATCGTTAGCGTTGTTCCCTCTATCCCCATGGTAATCACAAAACTTGTTCAAATTTTGCTTCTCTATAGACCCTATTAACGGTAGAGGGGCTTCCATTGCCAAGATCTCTTTTGGTGTCTTAGTGAGGGGTGTGAACGTATATATTCTTGAGTAGGGAGCACATGTCCCAATGCTCCTTCAGAACTCTCTTGGACCGCTCCTTCCTCTGATTCTCTCTTGGCTTCTAGACCATCCAGTACGGGCGTTCCTTTGTCCCATTATGGGTCTCTAGCTGCCTCGGCTGATTCCCCTTCTACTTCACCCCTGATGAACGCTCTAACCCTCTCAAACATTTCATCCGCCATCTTTGAAATCTTATCATTGAGCTTCTTGGCTAGTTTCGAATGTCCATGGCCTTGAATGAATGCTGAGATACGCAACACAGGAGGTACACCCTTGATATGCGAGCTTTCCGATATGAATTGGTCCATGAATGCCTGCAACCCTTCATTCAACCTTCTTTTAATGCCATGGATTTTTGTTGGATCCTTGGCATACCTCTTTTGTTGTGAAAATTCTTCTAAGAACTTCTGGCTCAGTTCTTCAAAGTTATCCACACTCTGTGGGTCTAGGTCGTCGAACCAGTTCCGCGTCGCGCCACTCAAGGTTTGGCGAAACATTTTGCACCAGATTGGCATATGCCTCTTCCTGCTCTGCAGCGACCGAGAAGATACCTAGATGATCCTCTAGGTCTTTGCTACCTTCGTACACCTTTATGTTCCTTGGGAGTTTGGCCCTTCGGTGATACTTGAAGCGGGTGATCCTGGTGGTGAAAGGTGTGGGCTTGGGTCTCTTGTAGGGCGTGCTCAGGTCCTCACAGGTGTCCTCCGAGTCTTCTTCGTGATCAGAGTCCGAGCTGGTTCCCTTGTACTCGAACCTTCTTGTCCTATACTTGGTTCTTCCCTCTCTAGTTTTTGCTTTGGACTTGCTCCTGTTCTTCAGCCTTTCAAACCTCCTTATATGAGACGATGTCCAGCTTCGGGATAAACTCCTCTGACTCTTCTCCAAGCATCGATCCCTTTCTGGCGTTATGGACGTTTTGGAGGATCCATTGGAGAACTGCTCTAACAGGCCTTTCGTTTCCGAGCTATCCGAACATTCTTCTTCGGAATCATTATAGACGAGCTTCTTTGGGGTCGCCTTTGCTTTAGCCTGCTGGTCATGTTCCTTGATCATTGTTCTTAACACGTCAATGCTTTCCTTGATGAAAGCCGGAGAAGGGGTTGTTTGGGCCAACGGGGCTGGTTCGGAGGGTCCCTCTCGTGAACCCATTCCCGAACCTTCTACCTCCACCCTTTGGGCTCCTTCCCCTTCTAGTTGCAAGTCAACCATGATTTTACTTTCTCCAAGCTCAAGCAGATTGGGATGTCGGTCCCACGGATGGCGACAATGTTGAAGCAAATTCACGTGAGCCTGTTGGGCTTAGCAAATAGGCCTCAATCTTAGTAATTGTCTGGTTCAGTTTGGCTCCTCCGGAGGTTGCTCCTTTGTATCCTAGCTGAAATTAAGAAAGAACACCATTAGCTCGTTGCGGAATTTTTGTCTGGGACCAACTCCGTCGTGAGAGTAAGTACGGGTGATATGAGATAATTGCGAAGAGAATATAAGGAGAAAAGTATGGTTCGGAGTGTGTGTGTTGGTTTTTCTAGAGGGAATAGGCTCCCCTCTTTATAATACTCGATTCTTACCTGACGACACGAGAATGGTGGTTGTTTTCTAGGGCCAGCGAGGCAGTCGTTGGGTTGGTACTTCCTCTTTGCTCGCTTGCCCAGTTGTCGTTTGTATGTCAGCCAAAGGACAGTTGTCCAGACTTAGTACAATACCCTGTCAGATTATCTTTAGGTTTTGCTACTTTGGCGCGGCACTAGTGACTCCAGACCTGATATGTCCTTCGACACATCAGCTTCTCTAGAATACATATATGGATTAGGCCGTGCTAGTTTAGCAAAGGTGATTAGCTATGTTTCTCCTTCGGTGGTTCCGGAGGAGACTATTGTAAGAAATGTGACATGATAATATCATGGTCTCCCATATTGATTTGTTGGTTACTAATACTTAAATGTGTAATCATTCAAATTCAATATTATGATGAATACTCTTAATGGTTCATTATATCTTGAACGTTAAACATGTTGGCATTGATGTACATGCTAACCTAAGAGTCCTATATAAACTAGTCATCTCCCTACCCTAACACACACAAAAACAAGTAGAATCATTAGCTATCCATCAAGCTCTTTACACTCAAGTGGGTCAAGGGAGAGAAACTAGTTTATGCTTAAGGTGTTCTTCATATCATGTCAACATCCGCTACGGCTTCTAGTACGTTGTACTCTCTCATCTTATCTTTGCGGTTATTATCTTATTCTAAGATCTTAATGGCTTAATAGTTTAATGTGTTCATCATAAATTTGATGTTAATGTCTACACAAGTCTAATTGCTTACATGTGGTATCTAGAGCCAACGTTTTGAATAAGATAATAATCCTTAGCTTATTGATTATAACTAATAAACGTATTTACAATACAATTACTTGCTCGATCATAAAATTCGGTTTAATTTGTTTTGTCTATAAGTTACATGATTATATTTATGTAATATATAATGGATAACAAGTTCAGTAACATGTTTCATGAGATTATACGAATCAACCTTTTCATTTATAGTATTAACATATGTTTTTATTGAACAAAATTAATATATGATTTGATATATGCCTTTAAATATAATAAGTAAGATATCATGTTTATATTATGCTTAGGATAATATTATACAATTTTTGTTTACTTGTTTCATATTGTCAAAATGATGTCTAATATTTTTCGCACTAAAGAGGAGGACTTTATAATCACATGTTCTATGAACCATGATTGACATGCATTTTTATTGTTGTATGTGTAGTCTATGTTTATGAAATTATTATGGATTTATGAAAATCAAAAGGCATGGGTAGTCTTTAGATACATGCGATATCTTACTTGTTTGTTGATGAATGTTGGGATGATAACCCATTCCAAATATGAAAGTTTACTACCATGTATGTTTTATCTTAGTTATGCAATCAAAGGTGTGAGTTATTAATGATTTGTAACATCATTATGCTTTATAACTTGATTGATTATCTTTTAATGCATGGATATTATTGCTTTAAGAGTTTGATGTTACAAGATTGATTAAAACATATGAGACCCCATTCACATTTATAATGTGAAATAAAACTTCCAGATTGGTTTATGGATATTGACCAAATCAATTAACAATTGAATGTTATCGTCTAATTATAACCATTTTGTAACATCTTTATGTTTTAAATCAAAATTTATGGCTTTTAAAGTTAGTCGTTTATTTATTGCTTTTAATAATTTAATGTTACATGATTTGAAATAGGTTTGACAATATTGGAGCGTCGTCCGGACTGAACCGGACCGACCGGACCAAACGTATCGGTCCATGCATTTTGTTACATTCGGTCCTCGGTCCGGTTGGTCCGGTTCGGTCTTACAAAAAACCCGATGATTATGCCTTGTAGGACTGGACCGGACCGAAACCAAACCGGACCGGACCGTACCATTTCGATCCGGTCATCGGTCTGACGTTTTGGACCAATTCGGTTTCGGTCTGGTCTGGCTTTTGGACCGTAAGCACCCCTAATTTGAAATATGTAACTGTTTCATGTATTTAAATAAATTAAATATTATGATTATGTCAATATTTAAGAAAGTTTAATGTTATGAAATTTGTAGGTTTACAATTTGTAACATCCGTATGTTTTAAATCTCCATTAATTACCTTTAAAACTATTTAATTATTATATGACACCAAGTGAGATTAATTTGTTAGTCACCAAGGTGGCCAAGTTAATTTCAAATTTGTAGTCATATAATTTATGTTGCGTTAAAGCTATTTATTAATTAAATGACATTAAGTGAGATTAATTTGTTAGTCACCAAAGTGACTAAGTTAATTTCAAATTTGTAGTCATATAAATATGTTTTCTTATAGCTATTTATTTATTACATGACATTAAGTGAGATTAATTTGTTAGTCACCAAAGTCGCCAAGTTAATTTTAAATTTATAGTCATATAATTTATGTTATCTTGAAGAATGCACTTATTAATTTTTTATTAGTTGATAGATATTATGAATTTTACCCAAAGGAAAAATTATTCTTCTATAATTAATAATCTTAAAGATGAAAAATAGTATACTTTTGTCATATGTATATAGTTATCCAAAGATGCTTATATATTTGACGAAGTCTATTCTATTTTCTTGTAATGTCTAATTGCATTCTACTAATGATGAGGATATATTGTTGTGTTTACCCAAAGGAAACCAACAATATATATTTCAAGTTAATTTCAAATTTGTAGTCATATAATTTATGTTGCGTTAAAGCTATTTATTAATTAAATGACATTAAGTGAGATTAATTTGTTAGTCACCAAAGTGGCTAAGTTAATTTCAAATTTGTAATCATATAAATATGTTTTCTTATAGCTATTTATTTATTACATAACATTAAGTGAGATTAATTTGTTAGTCACCAAAGTCTGCAATTAATTTAAATGTATGTCATATAATTTATGGTTATCTTGAAGAATCACTAATTAATTTTTTTATTATTTGAAGATATATTGAATTTTACCCAAAGGAAAAATTATTCTTCTATAACTAATATTCTTAAAGATGAAAATAGTATACTTTTGTCATATGTATATAGCTATCCAAAAATGCTTATATATTTGACGAAGTCTATTCTATTTTCTAGTAAAGTATAATTGCATTCTAATAATGTTGAGGATGTATTGTTGTGTTTACCCAAAGGAAATCAACAATATATATTTCATTCATTTTCCGATGTGAATTTCTTCGAATGGAGCGAACAAGTCACTTTCCATTTAGGTGTTTTGGATATTGACTTGGCGCTATTGGAGGATAGGCCTACTGACCTTATTGATGCTAGTTGAGAGGCTCAAAAGTCACACCATAAGGCATGGACAAGGCCTAACAGACTCTGCTTGAACTTTATGCGGATGAAAATTGCCAACAACATTAAGTCTACTCTTCCTGGCATTAAAAATCATAATGCTAAAGATTTTCTTAAGCTTGTAGAAGAGAAGTTTCGTTCTGCTGATAAAGCACTAGCGGAGACACTTATGGCTGTACATACCACCATGAAATTTGATGGTTCAAAGAGTATGCAGCAACATGTCCGTGACATGACCAATACCGCAGCAAGACCTAAGACACTATGTATGAATGTGGATGACACTTTGTTGGTGCAATTCATTATGAATTCACTTCCTCTTGAATATGGACCGTTCCACATTAATTATAACACATTAAACAATAAGTGAAATATTGATGAACTATCTAGTAAACTTATTCAAGAGGAAGCAAGACTAAAGAAACAAAAAGTTCACTCCGTTAACTTTAAGAACTTTAAGAAGCTCAAACCCAAAGCCAAGAATTTTAAGAAGAAACAACATGGTACAAACTCGAAGGTTGCTAATGGTGAAAAAAAGGAACACATGGACAACAAATGCAAATTTTGTAGAAGAGGGACATTTCCAAAGATTGTCCTTAAGTGGTAAAGTATGGTTCGAAAAGAAAAGGTATACATATGTTTTTGTATGCGTTAATCAAACTTAGACTAAATTCCTTCTAATACGTATGGTTTTGATTCTTGTGTTACTACTCATGTGTTCCAAAATTATAAAGGGATTCCTACAATCTAAACCGATAAGCCCAACTAATAACTTGTCTCTTTATCGAACCAGAATAAAGGAGGTAGGGACCTTAAAACTGAAGTAGATACGGTGATTTCACTTGATCTAATGAATACTCTCTATGTGCCATCAATTCTAGAAATTTTAATTTCTATTCCAGACATTGATTATAATACACTTTTGGTGGAAAATGGCGTTTTAATTTATATAAAAAAATCCTTATGGTTATGGCAAGGTATTCTTATTGATAATTTTATAAAATTAAACCCACCTCCCCCCCTACGCCACTTGATCACATTTTTTAAATCTCTATTTACTGTTGATCATAATGTTGGAATGAAACGTAGTATAGTAAATGAAAATTTTGTCTTCTTGTGGCATAAACATTTGGGTCATATATCCAAAGAAAGATTACAAAGATTGGTGAAGAATGAGATTCTACCAAATCTAGACTTCACTCATTTTGGCATTATTTTGGAATGCATTATAGGGTAAAGCAAACCAAAATAGCAAGAACGTGCCACAAGTAAGCAGCAATCTCCTGAATTATACACACTGATACTTGTGGACCATTTGATACACCATCCTTCACTAGAGAAAAATATTTTATCACCTTCATAGATGATTTTTCACGTTATGGGTATGTTTATTTGCTGCATGAAAAATCTTAATCTATAAATGCCCTCAAGGTGTTTGTAAATTAGGTTTAGTGGCAACTAGACAGAAAAGTGAAAATTGTAAGATCAGATAGAGGTGGTGAATATTATGAAAAGTATGATAAATCTGGACAGTGTCCTGGTCCCTTTGCAAAGTTCCTCGAAAGTCACGACATATGTGCTAAATATACTATACCAGGTACGCCACAACAAAATGGTGTGGCAGAAAGGCGAAATAGAACATTAATGGAGATGGTTAGGAGCATGATAAGTAAATCCTCTTTACCCAGAATTTTATGGATATATGCACTTAGAACCGCAATGTATTTGTTAAATAGGATTCCTAGTAAGTCAGTTCCAAAAACTCATTTTGATTTATGGACTGAAAGGAAACCTAGTCCAAGAAACCTACATGTTTGGGGTTGTCCAGCAGAGACACGAGTTTACAATCACACAGAAAAAATGATTCCCTCGAACCATTGAGTGGTTTTACTTTATTGGTTACCTAAGAAGTCCAAAGGTTGATGTTTTTATTTCAAACCATAGTTTAGAATTTGTTGAAACAAGCAATGCCAAATTTTTTAACAGAAAAAGGATAAGTAGTGGGAGTGTTATAATCAAGTTGTGGATATTAAACGAAATAAGGGATGATGATCCACATCCATGAATGGTTCATACATCCAACTACACCAATGGTTGTTCCATATTTTCAAATCAAGAACAATATTTGAACAATGAACAAATACCCATGAAGAAATAACTTAACTACTCAAACAAGTGAACCAGTTGGAATAGCATTAAACAAACCTGCAAGGCTTAGAAAGTCAGCTATTCCTGATTATTATATCTTGTTACATGCAAGAGACAGTATTTGATATTGGTATTGATAATGATCATGTATCCTTTTCACAAGCCATAAAAAGTGATAAGCCTGACATGTGGATTGATGCTATGAAAGAATATTTGAAATCAATGGCTCAAAATAAAGTCTAGGATCTTGTAAACTTGCCAGAAGGTTCTAAACGAGTTGGTTGTAATGTTCGACAAGACCAAACGCACTCTAAAGGCATTTGAAAGATATAAAGCTGACGTTGATAGCCAAAGTTATACTTAAAAAAATGGTGTTGATGACAATGAAGGACCTTTTATTACTCGTCTCAACGAAGGATTCATTAAACAATAGTGCATTAGTGGCTCAATTTGACTTAAAGCTACCTCAAAAGGATGTGAAATCCGCCATACTGAAGGATATCTTTGAGAAGAAGTTTATATGGAACAACTTGAAGGGTTTTTCATTCATGGTAAAGAAAATATGGCATGTAAATTAAAGAAATCTATATATGGACTTAAACAAGCATCTAGAAAATTGTATATGAGGTTCAATGATACCATTACAACTTTCGGTTTTAAAGAAATCATCGTTGATTGATGGATATATGGCAAGATCAGTGGGAGCGAGTTTATACTTTTGGTTTTGTATGTTAATGATATCTTGCTTGCGACTAGTGACTTTTTTTATTGCATAAGACAAAAGAATATCTATTTAAGAATTTTGAAATGAAAGATATGGGTGAGGCATCTTATTTTATTGGAATTTTTGTATTCCATGACGTATCTAAAGGTCTATTAGGACTATCTCAAAAGGCCTATATCGATAAAATTCTTAAGAGATTCATCTATCATGGAAGCATAATTTGTAACTTGTTACGAGGCTACTATTCATGCATTATGTTTGCGAAACTTTATTTCAGGGCTTGGGGTTGTCGACACTATAAGCAAGCTGCTGAAAATTTATTCTCTAAAAACGATAAGTACTCTAAAGGTGCAATCCACATGGATATAAAGTTCTTTATCGTGAAAGAGGAAATTCAAAAACAAAGAGTGTATCTCGAACATCTTACTACTGATCTAATGATTGCAGATCCTCTTACCAAGGGTTTACCACCAAAGGCTTTTACGCAATATGTTCCGAGGTTGGGTGTTGGTTGTATTGATAACTAATTATGATGTTCTAAACACTCTTGAGCTCAATAAAATATTTTTGATTTTATTTCGTATTCTTTATGTTATTATGCATGCATTTGTGTTTGAATAAGAAATATGTATGTGTTATCATAGCAAGTATGTAGATTGTATGTTGTTTATATGTAACTATGAATCTAACATGATGCACTCATAATGTTGTGATATATGGTAGGGAGTATACGAGAATACTGTGTATATGTAGATTGTATGTTGTTTATATATAACTATGAATCTAACATGATGCACTCATAATGTTGTGATATATGGTAGGGAGTATACGAGAATATTGTGTATGACTGCCATAATCTACACTATGTAGTTTGTTATGTCAAGATACTTATGATGTTAACGGTTATTGACATTAAATTTGTTAGCCTTATGTTATATCATTAAGGAATATCATGTCAAGTGAAAGAATGTAAGAAATGTGACATGATAATGTCATGGTCCCCCATATTGATTTGTTGGTTACCAATACTTAAATGTGTAATCAATCAAATTCAATATTATGATGAATACTCTTAATGATTCATTATATCTTAACCGTTACACATGTTGGCACTGATGGACATGCTAACCTAAAAGCCCTATATAAACTAGTCATCTCTCCACCCTAACACACACACAAACAAGTAGAATCATTAGCTATCCATCAAGCTCTCTACACTCAAGTGGGTCAAAAGAGAGAAACTAGTTTATGCTTAAGGTGTTCTTCATATCATGTCAACATCCGCTACGGCTTTCGGTACATTGTACTCTCTCATCTTATCTATGTGGTTATTATTTTATTCTAAGATCTTAA
>BQNB010134777.1:0-18261 GCA_026074375.1 Tanacetum coccineum | reverse complement strand
GATGATGACAAAATATGTAAACTATAACACATAGTAAAGTTTAAAAGTTACTCGTTTACACTTCCTTCTCCCCCCTTTTGTCGAAGCAAAAAGATAGATAAGAGGGTACGTGCTCCGGGAGGAATGAGAAGAAGGTAGGTGCTCTGAGTATATAGGTTTAAGGTATGAGGAGAAGATATGAGAAATAAAAGTGAAGGTGATTGTGTGTTTCTTGGATAGTTTAGAAAAGGTCATGAGAGATGAGAGGTAGGCAAGAGAAGAAGGTAGGTACTTTGAGTGTATAGGTTGAAGGAATGAGGAAAAGGTAGGTGATCCAAGTATATTGGTTAGAGGAATGAGAAGACAACATGAGAAATACGGTTGAGGTGATTTTGTGTTTCTTGGATAATTTAGAGGCTTAAGGTTTAGGGTGATTTTGAAGTGGAGGATGTGAAGTATTTGAAGTATGAATAAACCCTTCATCGTATTTGACAATCCCTAATCCTATCTTCCTATAAAGGTGAGCTTGCATCATCCTAGTGAAGTCTTCTATCATCATGGTTAAACTAAATCCATGCTATTAAACCACATAGCTCTTAGCTCCCCATTGCTTATTGCATCCCCATGATAATTACATTCCTTGTATATTGACTCTAACGGATCCATGGATCAAATAAATGACCATCGATGCTTAAGAAGTTCAATGCAATTTAAATGAGTAAAATGCTTGCAAGTGCTCCCCATCGGTGTATGCTCCCTTTGTTTGGGGCACCAAGGAATCAAGATATTGTTGTGCTACATATCTTATTTTGTGGAATTAGAATGTTTACTTGTCCTATTTTTCACACTAAAATGCTTAAATTATGCTCAAATTTAAAAAAAATCAAGCATACTTTTGTGAAATTGCATGTTACATAACCCGCACACAATAACCCTTGTTAGATATTGTGAGGATTCAGCCTTTCCGTTTCCAAATGTTTACCTAAATTCCACAAAATAAGAGTGTGCCGGTGTTGTTGTAGACTTTAGAACTTGGCTTGGTATATCTATTCGAGACCACAATAATGAGTATTATGGATTTAATTGGAGTAACTTGTTTACATTGGTAAATTTTTATGATTACACCCAAATCGCCTATCCATGTTTCTTATTAACTAACTACACCGGTTAGTTAACCTCTAGTTTAAACCCTTTTCCACTCTTACCTTTAGAGTGATAATCCACTAGAACAACCCGTAGAGCGAATCCTTTAGGAATTACACCAATTATTTGTTTCGTACACCCTTACACCTTAACCTACCCTGTTAGATTAAGTTTAATTCATAGTTGCTAGTTTCTTAAAGTGTAAAGTTTGTGTTTCCCGAGTCTTGTGTCATTTTCTATCTTTGGTGCGGTTGGAAACTTTCACATTGAAAATGGGAATGTATATCGTAGTCAAAACTCATGTGATTTTACTACCATCACAATTAATGGTGAATCCGAAGAACGAAGAACTATCGAAGGAATTATCCAGAATTATTATGATCGTGAAGATGGTGAAACTACTCCGAGTTTCGTATATAGTTAGATTGGTGAAAAAAAGGGAAAAAATAAGAAAAAATTGCAAGTGCTCCCCCTCGATGCAATTTAAATTACGTTTTTTTTTGTTTTTTTTTTGACCCATTTCTTTATTTTCTTACGTTTTATACGTATTTATTCGTTTTAAAAAAAGATAAATACGTAAAAAATAAGACGAAAATGGACGGAAACGTAAGAAAACAGACGAAAACGAACGAAAACGGACGTAAATGTAAAAAACGGACGAAAACGTAAGAAAACTAACAAAAATGTAAAAAACCGGACGAAAACGTAAAAAACTGAGGAAAACGTAAAAAACGGACAAAACGTAAGAAATTTGGCGAAAACGTAAGAAATCTGACGAAAACGTAAGAAATATGACGAAAACGTAAAAAACAGACGAAAACATAAAAAAATACAAAAACGTAAGAAAACTAACGAAAACGTAAAAAAAAACAGACGAAAACGTAAGAAATCGGACGAAAACGTAAAAAAACGGACGAAAACGTAAAAAATTGGACGAAAACGTAAGAAATCGGACGAAAACGTAAAAAAACAGACGAAAACGTAAGAAATCTGACGAAAACGTAAAAAAAGACGAAAACGTAAAAAAACGGACGAAAACGTAAGAAATTTGACGAAAACGTAATGTTAATTGAGATTTATATATATTCGGTAATGTTAATTTCGAGTATGCTACAAATTAAATATATGTTTATGATTCGGTAATGTTAATTTCGAGTATATTGCAAATTAAATATATGCTTATGATTGTAGTTAATTTTTATTAATTTCATTTTGTATTTTATTTTTTATTGTTTTTATAATCGTATTCAAAGAGTTAATATAAAGAAAAAAAATTAAATATGAAAAGAAAAATGAGTGAAAATAAATCATCTAAACATCTTTTTACTTAACTCTTCTATCAAGAAGAAAAACATCATTTTCTTTAGGAATTTAAAAACAGAAAAACATAAAAAAAAATCCACAACTAAACACCAACTTAGGACACGTAATCTAACCAAGTTGTGACATCGCCCAAACTATGGACGGTAAATTAGAGAAAATATCCATGAATGTATGAACACCAGCTATTGAATAAACCATCTTGAACGGACTATCTCCACGAAACTCGCCATTTTCACGATAACAACTGCTCATGACCTCATCTTCACGACCACACCATCTCGCAACTTCACTGTCACACGACCCAAACCACCTAACAACCTCATGATCTGCTGGAACCAACTCACAACCTCACCATTTTCACATATCGAAATGTGAAAATAGCTCACTAAAAACATGGCATGTATTCTCATGGCCTCGCCAACTGCACCCATTCATGAATCATATTTGACTTTATATGCAAAAGTCAAACTAACACATAAAGACACATACACTAGAACTAAGCCACATAACTAAATAATGTTCACAGTTGCATGATCTTATGATTTAGAACATGCATTACTATTTACTATCAGAAGAAAGAATCAAAGATACAGTTATAGTTCAGCAAACCACATTTTGCATCCAAATTCATGAATGAGTAAAACTACAAATCTAGAGTAACAAAGTCTAACCAATGAGTATGACATATGAAACAACAGTAATATGAATTAGTAATCTCTTTGAAACATTGCAGATTCGGTCAACTAAAAAAGTCAAAACAGCATGTTTTGTAGCCTTCCATTTTCACTTTTCTTCTTTCTGAAATAACTTTCCACTGTCTTTCACCTTCTCATTCAGTTCCGCCATTTTCAAAGTTAGTTCATTCTTTACTTTATCTACATCATCAACCAACGAGCGCACCCCAACATGCACATCTTGTAGTGAATTCAAACGGGTCTCGAGTTCTTGGATTAAATCATCTTGTAAGTAATCTTCTTTTTGAAGTGTCTCAAGCTGTGCACTAAGACCATTTTTCTCTACCTTCAAAGCGTTTAAGCGTTCAATCAAATCACTGAATGACTTGCATTTTGACTCAAATTTCACTTGTAACTTTCCAACATCGTCATTCCAAATATCCTTTTTCAACTTATTCATGGCTTCCATTTCTGATATTAAACGCTTGTACTCATCAATCTTTCTGTTTACCTTCGTGGTTTGATCTTCGTGTATTGACGTCTCAGTAGCAATTCTCTGAAGTAGTTCATTAATTGTTTTTGAATGAGATTCAATCTTCTCGTATAACGAGTCCAGTACTTGTTGATCTACTTGACCTTTCTTCAAATGTGAAATTACATTTTCTGATATTGATAGTTTCTTTTTGGAATCTTTCAACTCTTCTTCCATTAATACAACTCTGTTACCAATGTTTTCAACCAATAGTAGAAGTTCATTCAGATCTTTCTCTAGCATACGCACCTTTGATTCCTCAGTGGCAAGTTCTCCAGCTAATTGTATGATCAAATTGTTGGCGACCAGCTCAGCCGACTCAGTATCCTGTTGTGACGGATCTGATTGAGACTCATGCACATCTAATTCACTCTCTGGAACCTGTAGCTTCAACTTAGTATTTTCGTCTTCTAAGATTGTAATCTTTTCATTCAAACTACCAACCTCTTGTTCCAAATCGGAAAGTCTTTTAAGTAAAGCCTCACTGGTTTCTTTTGCGTTCACCTCATCATTGATGACTTTTTCTTTTAACGAGTGATGCTGATCTGCCAACACAGTATGCCTGCTATATAACTCGGTGAAACTTCTTGTCAAGTAAGACTTCATTTTATCATCATCTTCTGTTGTCGTGTTAATTACTTCTTCGACAACCTGCTGGAACCCTGATTTCCATATATTTGAAGGTCAAGTATTTTACAGATTAAAACTACAGCACAAACATCAAATAAATAACATATACTATAAGTTAAACAAAAATGGTAAACATCCTAATACGAAGTTACCTTTAACACTTTCTGCAACTATTTCCGGACTAATCTGACTGTCCTTGTGTTTCAAATGTAATTCTGATTCGACACCCGCCATTTAAGAACAACTGCACTACAATACCTGAATTTTATTACATAAGATCAAGTCTAGATTCCAACACTTATATGAGCATATCAGCTATGCGTGAGACTGGTTTAGTAATATGTACAACAAAGTTTTAAATTCTATCATAGGCAACAACCAATCAATATTAAGGCATTCGTGTGTGGTAAATATCAGGTTCAACTTATCATGATGATCATCTGAAAATATATCTTGCTAGCACATACTAAATATGGACACAAAGATACAGACTAAAAGATTAACATCGCTTATATAAAACATAGGCGCGTATATTTCAACTAGTGTTTTCAGATAAAACAAATATCAGGCGGTGTGTATTGCTGTATTGACCCGAGAATCATCATGTGAAACACATATATGAACCTACACCTATCATTTGCCCCCAATCTATCAGCTATTATATGCAATGAATTCAACATCAACACTTTCACATTCCTTAAACCTATCGTGATTAAACAATACGTTATACCCATCCACTAATCCAATCATTCTGAATCAGAACCATAAACCTCCATAATCGTCATCATTTCAATTGCAATATCTCACGTTTATATCTAATGTCTTTTAAAAATCAAAAAATTGAAAAACAAACAAGAATCATAACAGGAACATCTGAATTACATTTTTCGCTTAGCGTAATCACAAATAGTTAACGAAAATAAAGATGGTCATATAAACAACGTCTTTCACAGTTTGACATAACAGAATCATATATGATAATAATAAAAATAATCAAGAACTAATAGGAACTCATGAAATCAGTACTAATTATGATCAAGAAACGATTTTTGATCAAAGATTCAAGAAACCGAGAATGAAACCAAGATTAAAGAAAGATTTGACGAACCTTCGATGAAACTTAAAACAGGTTCAAAAAGAATTGATTAACAGCTTCACTAATCAGTTAACTTGATGAGAACATAAAAGAATTAGGCTAATGTGTGTTTTACAAAGTGATTATGAAGACAGGTATAACTGTTAGTTAGTTAGTTACCCGCCTTTTTGCCTTTAAAAATGTGTGAGTGACTAAAATAGCCCTTAGCTTTTCAGATTTTAAAGGGACTGTGGATGAACATCGTGGGTTGTTTTTGGTATTTCAAAGGTTGGGTGAGTTGTACAGTGTGCTGAAAATGTTGTACATAAAAAGGACTCATCTTTTCATATAAAATATTTTAGATCATCTTTATTTATTAAATTCAATTTTTTAAGTAATAACAAATGTTATGCATGATGTATAACATTTTATGCAAAAAATAAAATCCTACTAGACATCTCTTTCTTCATTTAATGCAAACAATTAAGTAATATAAGGATTAATGCACATTGTACATTTGTACGATCTATACTATTTATAAAACAAAAACATCTCTTTCTTCATTAATGCACAAATTTTTTTAAGTAATACAACTTATTAAGCTTATGGTACAATCCTTAAATGCAACTTGATTTTAAGTAACACACATCATAAAGCTTATGGTACAATCTTTAGATGCACAAAATTTATATATTTGTTAAGTAATACAAGTTTTAATGCTATGTATACAACTATTTAATGCATCAATGCACACATATAATTAGTGTTATAATTAATGCTATTATTAAAATACTCATCACTCAAAAGTACAATTAATATAATACATGGTACAAACCAAACAAGCTATTAATCAATAATACCAGAAAACCTTTCTTCTAAGCATTGTCAAACGCGCAAGCCAAACCAGTGTCTTAGCTTTTTCATACAATGAACGCGAAAATTGATCATTCGATTGTACTGATTAATGTTACCACAATTAATTAACATTAAACATCTTATGTTTAAGAACACTTTTTATAATTACAATCATTATATGACAATGACTCGAAAAACATTTATGATACATTTTCCCGTTTTGATTATTAAATTTTGAAAACGCAAAATATAAAAAAAGAAGGTGTATTAAACGGAAACGAAAAATGTGAATGTCACGTGTATCTAAAACAAAGTTTTGGAGAATCAAACATACTTCAAAACGCTATTTTTGTATGCATAATACAAAACGACGCACATCAGCTTGTCATTTTTTGCCACGACAACCGCTTTGGTACTAGCAACGCTCCAATATCTGCTATTAATTATATGAAATATGTTGCTCATAGTCTCACACATAAAATTATCCAGCATAAAAATCTAGCTATATGTAAAGCTATTGTAACAAAAAATGATGATCGAAAAAATTATTCGTCAGAAATCATGATTGCAGGATACCCGCCGCAGCAATGCGCGAGTACCCTGCTAGTTTTTTCTAAAACATGTTCAAATCCACATTTCCTTAAAAATTCATCTAGAACATAAAAGTGTGTTTAGTTGGGGAAAAATATCCTATTTTTCTAGAAAAATTTTCATTTGGGAATGAAAAAAACTGAAAACATGTTTAGCCACACTTTTTTCCAATATTTTTCAAAAAAAATAAAATTCTCACTTTCCTAATTTTAAATAGACTAACAGAAAATCACATTTTACTATTCTTCATTTTTAAAAGGAAAAATACAACTCCAATCTAAACAGGTTTTCAAAATTCTGAACTCTTCTCTAAAGAGGAAAAAATCATTCCCTTCTCTAGGAATTTAAAAACAGAAAAACATGAAAAATTTTCCACAACTAAACACCACCTATTCTATTTTCCAGCATGATTTCAAGAAAGTGCATAAAAATGAAAAATGTACTTCTCTATGTCTTTCCTCTCCAATTTCCCAAATCACCACACTTTTCTGTAATAGAAAATACAACAATATGTAAACACGTTTTCTAAATTTTCAACAATTTTTTAGAAAAAAAAGAAACGCATACAATTTGAAAAAATCGCTAAACACAACCATGATAAAATGTCAAGCAATTATTAAAAGGGTAAAAGGTTAAAAAAAATATAAAAGCCTTTGAGAGCATAAAACATGATTTGATTTTTAACATTAAAAATCAAAGCATGATCATTGATTTGACTACAGAGATAAAGTTTTAAACACAATATTCAAATGCTATAAAAACCAAGTTTAAAAGAAAAGAACCAAAACATATGGTTTCTTTAGAACTCATAAAAGAGTACGACATTATGTAAAGAAATTGAAGAACTACCAACTGTGATGATAACTGTGACTCTAAGACGACATAACAGCATGCCTTTTGCTGCTAACAAATGCTTGACGAAGTTCTTTGTACCCCGACATGTAATGTTCAAGAGAGAAAGATAGCTGCCTTATTGCTTCCCGTTTCTCCTCTGCCCTGTCTGAAATAACTTCCCTCTGCATATTCACTTCACGTTCCAATTCAGCGACTTTCAGTTTTAGTTCATTTGCATCTTTTTGTGCAGAAAGTACCCCTACATGCTCAACTTGTAGTGAATCCAAACGGGTCTCTAGTTCTCGGATTACATTGTCTTGATGACACTTCTCAGCATGAAGTGTGTCGAGCTGTGCCTTAACTCCATCTTTCTCTAACTTCAGAGCGTCCATGTATTTGTTTAAAGCCTCAACTACCTGACATTTTTCCCTTAGTTCCATATTCAACCTTCCGATATCAGCATTCAAGGTATCCTCTTTCGCCTCATGTGTGCTTTTCAATAATAGTATTTCAGACATGGATTGGTTAATCATTGTATTTAGTTCTGTGATTTGATCATTACGAACTGATATATCAGCTACACATAAGGATACTTCCTCTTGCAGTTCAGCGTTCTTGTCTATTTCAGAACCAAGCTGCTTCTGCAACGACGCAATTTCTTGCTGAGTTGACCCGAGTTGACCTTGTAACCAATTAGTTTGTTCAAATATTTTGCTAGACAGCTCATCCTTCAGTTTTGAAATTTCATCCTCTGCTGCTAGTACTTGCTTTCTGGATGCCTCTAACTCATCTCTAGTTGTTCTGATATTAAGATTCGAGTCAGAAATCACAAGTTTAAGGTCGCTCACTTGCTTCTGAAGCTCAGCCACTTTTGCTTTCTCAGTTTCAAGATGGGCGATATAAGACTGCACATCGGACTCTTTCTCATGAATCTCGTGCTTCAACTTAGTATTTTCGTCTGATAGAGTTTGAATCTTTGTGTTCAAACCAACAAGCTCTTCTTCCAACGTAGCAATCTTTTTAAGTAAAACCTCAGGGACTTTAGTTTCTTTCACCTTCGACACATCATCATTGCCTGGTGAAATTAGAAGCTTGTTGATAGACATAAAAGATTCAGAATCCGAATCAGATGACAATGAGAAAGAAGATTCCGACTCATCTTTTTTAGAAGCATAAGAACCAGTACCTCCAGAGTTCATTACATCAAAACCGATAGGTGTCCTGAATTTATGTGTGTTGCTCATCTGATCAGGAGTAAACATCTGAGTAACTTGAGGAGAGCTTGGATCAGTAGTATCAACATGCTGCTTTTTAATTAATTCAACATGTTGATCAGCTAGCACACCATGCATGCGCGACAACTCGGTTACATGTTTTGTCAATTTGGACTTTTTGGCATCATAGATTTCTGCTGTCAATTCAAAGAAATCTGCATCTTGTTCTATCAGCTTTAGGATTTCTTTGACACACTGCTCGAACCCTATTTTACAAGAAATATTAACACTAATTAGCGTACAGATTGAGGTATATGAATCTACAAGTAGTGTGTTCATATCAATTCATCTCTTTAGTGATAAAACCATTTCAAAATAATACTACAATTAAAGTACTATACTATGTAACCAATAAGTTCATGACAAGATGGTTAGCCAACATTTTCAGTTGTTCTGTACTTGACGTGAAAGCGCAATCATATATACATATGTAATAACAAGCTCACCTTCAACATTTTCTGCAAGGGAAACAGAAATTTCAGGGCTAATCTGACTGCCTTCCAACGGCGACCAAGATTTTGATTCGACAACCTCCATTTACCCTGCTATTTTTAAATATCATGACCATTAGATTAAGTCCATCTTCTGAGACAAATCAAGCAACTTAAATTATATATCATGTTAGTTCAGTAATAGCTTTCAACACTAACAAGACAACAAACCAGTCAAAAAATTTCCATGCGTGAGTAACATCATGTTCAAATTGTTAAAATATCGACAATTGGAGTTAAACGTATGGATCCTTTTAGTGTGTATAAACTAGCAAAAAGTGTTAAGTCATATGATTGTTAGTCACATGTGTAAAAGCCAAACGTGTTTTTGAAGACCCAGTAAGTATTACTACTTCCAAGACAAACATCAAGAGTAAACATAATGATCTGGAGTTTAAGGTTATGAATCGCCTATTGGACCACAAGACCATGAATTTTCAGGGCCACCATCATTTGATATTTATCAACATATCACCGCCAAGGTAGCCTAGTGGTTAGGCACCCTGACAAGAGGTCTATGGTTCAAACCTCATTTAGGTACGCATCTAGGGGGTGGGCGCGGAAATGGTCATTGGGTCACCCCGGTTAGGCCGCAAACATCTAAGTCAAACACTTTACCTGTTTTAATGAAAAACACTACAATCCGGCGGATATAAGACTGCTATTGCAATACTTGTCTCACGTATCAAACAACTCAACACGTACAAAACACCAACCTCAAAACCGTCAAATCAATCAAATAAACTACAGCTTATGCAAAACAAATCATTGATGGTAACGAAATTAACAAAAATAGCTTAAACAACTGAGATTGATACTAATCATGTGTACATAACTAATACTAACCGAAACCAAACATACACAATCATATCATACTTAATCATTTGAACCACGTCTATCGCGATCGCGAAACAATATTCAATCAAATTCAGTAACTTTCACTAAACAACCTAAGATCGAGTAGTAATCATAAATTAACGAAAACAAAAACAAACAAACAACGCCCTATCAAATAAATTCACTACTTGTTTTGCAAAACAAAATCATAAATCATATAAACACAACAAAACAACCTTAGATCATATCATTTCAATTATATTCAACACAACATAAACATCTATAATTAACCATACAACATCAAATACTTAAAAAGACCAAAAACTAAATTCAATCAAATTCACTACAGCTTATGAAAAACAGAAAAAAAACAATAAAGTAAAGGGATAATTGTCTGAAAATGTATCTTACTCGTCACTTTTTTGAGTTGTATGTATCATCGTTAGGATCAGACTATTTAATAACTAACTTTTTGAATTTCGATTATTTTGTGTATCGATTGCCAAAAATACTTGATCCGATACCAAAAATACATCAATCGATACACAAAATAGCCGAAATTCAAAAGGTTAATTATTAAATAGTCTGATACTAACGATAGTACATAAAACTCAAAAAAATGACAAGTAAGATACATTTTCAGACCGAAACTAAACAACCTAAGATGAGCACAAATCATAATCAACAACATCAAATCCTTAAACAAAGTTCAAAAACCATTTGACTAACCTTTCGCGATCTCACTAGAATTGATTTGAGATGATTTATCAAAATGATAAAACCAAAGTATGTATGTATGGGTTTTAACTACTACTAGTAGTATTATATGAAAATAATGAAGACAATGAGAAAAATCCGAACACCAAGAAGAAAATTCCGGATTTTAGGGACCCGATGTTACCCGCCTTTAACTGCCCGTTTAAATTTCAATCTGACTAAACTACCCCTTTTCTTTTCAAATTTTTCTTTTTTCTTTCTTTAGGGGATGAATCATCAAGGGTAGTTTAGGAAACATGTGAGTGGAAACAGCTAATAGACAGCAATTATTGCGAACAAGTGGGTCCCACTTGTGATTTTGGCCCGCTCAAGGCGTTTTTTGAAATTTGTGTAGCGGGAGTAGTATTGTATTCTTTTTAATGCTTTTGATTTCATAATAGTAATTCATTGATTTTTTTTCTTGTTTTGGAGTAATTGTTATTTAATGTTAAGATTTGAAAGATATTTTTCAAATAAAGTAATTACATAAATCGTACACTTTCCGTTCTAATTTAATTGCTCACTATAAAAAATATATAAAGAAATTTGATCAAATTTACCTCATTATTTATTATTGAAATTATTATTACAAAACTTAAAAAAAAATATTAATTAATAGTTAAAGGTAAAAATTAGAGTGAAAACGGACCGAGCCGCTCATGAAAAGCTATAGATCAGGTCGATAAAAAACTCGAACCAGCCGACCCTAAACGAGCTCGAGCCTAAATTGGAGCTCATTTAATAAACGAGCATGAGCTTTATATGCAAAGCTCGACTAGGCTCACGAGCCAAAACGAGCTCAAAACATATAAACAAGCTCTAAATAAACGAACTCGAACAAGCAAGCTCAAGAAGTAAAGCTTTATTTTTTCACAAGCGCATCACAAACGAGCCGAGCTCGAGCTCATTCTTGAAGCTAGTGCTGTGGTAAGTTCGGGCTCGGCTCGGCTCGTTTCTAACCCTAGGTAAAACTGTCATTTTCCAAAAAGTAAGAGAGATAAAAGAATAATGATTACAGTATATTTTTCTTAAATTATGTGGTTAGAGTAAAGGGTATGGTGGCTTAAGCCACAAAACAAAACGGGACCCACAGGCTGCTGATGACGTATAGTACGTATAACAGGCCTTTAGGCCTGGACTGTACTAACCACATGTGGACCCTGGCCTTGGCCCGGATATGGCAACATTAATCAGCATTAATGTGATTAGTTAACATCCAATCAATATTAATGTGATTAGTCAACATTAATCAGTATTTAATATGATTAGTTAACATCCAATCAGCATTAATGTGATGAGATAAAAGATATACCATCACGACGAGCATTTAATTATCTTTCTATCGATATGCACTTTGATATATTTTCGACAAACTTTTTTTATTTTTTACGTTTTTCGTCTTTTTTTCTTCGTTGTTGAAACTTGAATGAGCATTCACATGTGATTAAACACTTATAAACTCACATGTGATATTATTGTTAAATCACATATGGTATGTAATTCTCATGAAATTACATGTGATTTTATATGAATATTCAAATTGGTGTTTAATCACATGTGATTATGCAAGTTTCAACAACAACAACAACAACAACAAAAAATCGTGAAAAAAATGAAAAAAAAAACAAATTTTTTTATCAAAAGTATATCAAAGTGTCCTTCTATAGAAGGATAATTAAATGTTGGTTGTGACTGTATAATTTGTTTTATCTAACGATAACGATTCATGAGATATTTAAATTATAGAAAATAAGTAAAATAATAAAATCATTCTAATCTCAGTCATTAATTTACTTTTAGATGGATGATGAAAATGAGTCCCCAAGTATGTAAGCAATTATTGGTATCAAAAATAACTTTACTCTTTATATATTCAGTTTTAAATATTGATATGTAAGTTTGATTAAGTTTATCATATAAAATTTGCTTGAAAAATAATTGCAAACTTTAAAAATATATTAATTAATTGTCATTTTGAAAACTGTAACAGAGAGATATCAATGATAATTATGTTTAGCGTAAATTATGCGTATTTGTCGGGACAATACTTTTAAGACGAGAGGAGTAACTGTATTGATACGTTTGTAATAACGTTTTTCTTAAACTAATCATAGTTTTTAATTGGGATATTCACCTAAAAATGTAGTTAAATAGCCTATTTTTCTAGTTCTATGTAGTCGTCTTTTTTCCTTTGCCTTTTATCATCATAATTTCAAAGTTTCATTTTTTGGTGTAGCTTGCGAATTGTCAGACTCTTCTGTTATAAGCTGACGACAATGAGAAAATAAGCTGATAATAAGCTGTTAGTCAAGTTGGTGGCACGTGAGGTGCACGTGTATAGTCTTGGACTAGCCACGTAAGGTGCACGTGAATTACTCCTCAACTGAACCTAACAGCATTTCCCGCCAAAACTATAGTTTAAATAGTCGTTATGTTCTTCTTTCACAAGTAGCTAATTCATTACTGTTAAATAGTTTTCTCTTTGTAATCATTCCCAAATCCTTGTAACAAACTCATTTGATAATACAATTTAGTTTTGGTGATCTATTTCTTGTTCTTGATTGCTTAACTATTTGTAATCCATTAACGGATCTTAATTGATCCCTAGTGGTGTGTATCAAGTGGTATCAGAGCACTTTTCTGGCACTATCTTCATAAAATCTACCGTACAACCATCGTTTGTTCAGTTTCCGATCATCTTTTCCGATCACTTGTGATCAAGATTGACTGAACAAAGTTTTCTCTTCAAGATATGTTTCCATTCACAAATACGTTCCAAATCTTGTTCTTGTTTCTGTTTCCATTCACAAATACGTAGTTAGGTTCATCATTTCACAAAATACGTTTATTCTAACTGTTAGTGATCAATTGATCAAGTTAGAAGCAATCTTCTTACATCTTGGTTATACGGCTCCAAAACATAGAGAAATTAGTTAGTTAATTGTTCTTGGTTGGTTACTATTCTGTTACAATGGTGGTTTCAACTAGAAATTCAAATCCTAGTACTTCCAATGGAACACCATTGATTCTTGATGATGAAACAAAGAGGTTCTTGGCTGAAACAATTATTGGTATGATGGAAAATTCTTTAGCTGATATCCAGAGATCAATGGCAAATATGGCTAATGATATCACTGCTTTAAGTCTACAAAATAATCAAGTATTAAATAGGGGCTATAGTTGAACCACAGTAGGATGGCTAAGATAGAATTTCCTAAGTTTTCTGGTGTTGATGTGAAAGGATGGGTGTTCAGGTGTGAACAGTTTTTCTTGTTAGAACAGACACTTAACTTGGACAAGGTAACACTCATTTCCATTCACTTGTATGATAAAGCTTTATTATGGCATAGTCAGTTTGTTAGAACTCACGGTACTAATGTTACTTGGGAAGTTTATAAGAAAGCCATTTTAGCTAGGTTTGGTAATGTGTATGAAGATCCCATGTCTGAGTTAAAGAATTTGAAGTATGAGACAACTGCTAGGGAGTATGAGGATGCTTTTGAAAGCCTTTTAAGTAGGGTAGAAATAAGTAAAGAGCATGCTATTAGTTTGTTCATGGGTGGTCTTCCTACTGAAATAGAAATGGGAGTTAGAATGTTCAAACCACAAACTCTAGCAGATGCCTATTGTTTGGAAAATCTTCAGGAGACTACTTTGAATGTTGTTAAAAAGAAGGGAATAAGTGCTTTTGTTCCAAATCAGTCAAGGTATTCTAATGGGTCTAATAGCACTTATCAAAAACCTTTGTTAGCAACTCCTACTAGTTCTACTAATAACGCCACAGTTAAACCAAACACCCTAGTAACAACACCTAATAGGAGATTATCACAAAAAGAATATGCAGAAAAAAGGGCTAACAATTTGTGTTTCTTTTACGATCAAAAATATGTGCCAAGGCACAAATGTAGTAGACAATTATACTCTTTAGTTCTTGTGCCTGAAATAGAAAGTGAAGGGGATTTTTTGGAGATAGATGAGTCTGTAGTAAATAATGGATTGATGGATCTGCAAGAACCATTAATTTCTTTGAATGCTCTCACTGGTACTAACAGTTTCAAGACTATGAGGATCCTTGGCATAGTGGGAAAACATTTGCTTCACATTTTGATAGATTGTAGATCCACCCATAATTTTTTGGATAGAAACATGGCCAAACAGATAGGTTGCAACATTAAGACCACATGTCCTTTGTCAGTTACAGTTGCTGATGGAAACAAGTTGGTTACTACTTCTGAATGTAAACAGTTTAAATGGCAGTTTGGTCCTAATTGTTTCTCTACAGATGTTATGTTATTACCATTGGGTGGATGTGATATGGTACTTGGAATTCAGTGGTTGGCAACATTGGGAGATATAAGATTTAATTTTCAAGAGATGAGAATGGATTTTAAGTATAACAACAAAAGAGTTTTGCTCAGGGGTACCCATAAGTCTAACTTGGATTGGTTGAGTACTAAAACTTTAAGAAAAACTGTCAAACAAGCAGAATTACATTCCATGGCTCTATGTGTATTTCCTGACTCTACATCTACTTGTATGCAACTTAAAGAAGTGTCATTTGTTCCTATTCCTCCTATGCTTCAGAAAGTTATTGCAGATTATGAAGATGTTTTTGCTGTTCCCACTGAGTTACCACCAAGAAGAGAACATGACCACACAATTCCATTAGTTGAAGGAGCCCAACCAGTCAACATAAGACCTTATAGACACCCCCTAGCCAAAAGGATGCTATAGAAAGAATGGTAGCAGAACTTCTAGCTTTAAGAGTCATTAAGAAGAGTACCAGCCTTTCTCCTCTCCAATTGTTATGGTTAAAAAGAAGGACAATTCCTGAAGAATGTGTGTAGACTACATGCAACTAAACAAACCAACAATTAAAGACAAATTTCCCATCCCTATTATAGAAGAGCTGATTGATGAGTTACTGTTGGAATATGTCCACGTATAATTAATATATGTCCGGAAATGTTTCGAGCCTACGGGGACGCACACGTTTATATGTAGAATAACTAGAATATATATTAAAGTAATATATTAATTAGTGTTTAACAAACGATCGTTAAATGTTAACAAAAATTAATCATTTAAAAGTTAAAGGGACTAGATATGAGGCACCGAATGCTTGCCTTGCAAGCTAAATTCTTGCCTTGCAAGCTAAGGCACCGAATGCTTGCCTTGCAAGCTAAGGCACCAAGGACCATACTAGGAAACTTGAGGAGGTGAGTTTTACTTGCATGCCAAGTCTAGGAAAGTATAAAAGGAGGCTTTTGGGTCATTGTAGAGATATAACTTGAAACAAAAACCTAAGAAATTGTCCTTGTGCTTCATGTGCTCAACCGAACCCTCAAAACCATTAGTGGTTTTAGGTTTTCTTTCTCACCTTGTAGAACAATCGAACTAACACCCTCTTAGGGTTTGAGTTGCGAACAAATCCCACAAACCTTGTGGTTTTCGTGTGTTGATAGATTCAAGATGAAGGGTGATCGTTTGGTGAATACAATACTAGTACTAGCATACCTCGTTGTTTGCTTGAATGTATCGTGTGTGTGTTGAAGTAGAGGAATCATACTTTGATTCTAGTGGTTAGGCGTGGTATTATACATATGTGTATATTCAAGACGGTGTTAACGGTTACTTATTAAATCAGTGTATCGTTTTATGCAAAAGGTATACACTTCAATCTTGTTAATTATAAGTTCTATACGTGTTATCTTTCCGCTGCGTACTCGTGATATAATGGTTATTAGTTCTAAAAACCAAACAGTGGCATCACGAGCCGATCGTGTAGAATTTATAGTTACAAGTAATTAAAATTTGACAATATTAGGGTTCTTGATTAATTTTATGCCCTTTGGGCGTTTTTATGCATAAAGATTCAATCTTTATGTATAAGTTACAATCATTATTGATTATAAAATTAATTAGATGATTTCTAGGTTGTATGATGTGTTTAAATTGTTAATTGATCTGGTTTTATGTTAGATTAATTGTTAATTTGGCATCCATGATAAATATATGCAATTTATCGTGGAGGCGATATATGATATTAATCCTGTTAATTGTTAAAATTATTATGCAAATATGATAATCAAGACCTAAAACATAGAACACTAAATTTATGTGTTTTCGATCCACGACTTTGAAAGCTACGAAAGACCTTGACATGTCTTAATGGGGCCTAAAAGTTAATTTATGTGCTATGTAGTATGTATTTGAATAATTGTTATGTGAATTAGTTTTATGTTTATATTGTTTATTATAAGTATTGGACTTATGTGAAAATAAAAGGGTTTTTCGAAAATAAATATAAACATGACTAAGTATTATGAAATCAGATTTGTTATGGACTATTTATAGTTCATAATGTGTTTTCCAAATTAAAGTTTATTTTAATTGGTTAAAACTGGATGCTTTGGACTCATAGGAAGTACGGCTTATCCACTAGAACAAACTATAAGAGAAGTTTAAGGCGGAGTGGTCAACATTCCTAAATAATTCAGGTTTTTAATACGCATCGCGCTGATCTGATTCTCCGCTTCTTTGTGCGTTCGATTGGAGTTACCGTGAACCATGGCATGTCACTACATCATACACGTTTTTGACCATTCTTTAATCTTTATATTTGGAAACACGTTGAATCGTCAATTTTAAAAGGTAACTCTATTTATATATTAGATGTATAGAAAATTTATGATACCGTAATAAGTAACTTAATTCAGTAAAGTTTTTATTAAAATTATGATACAAAGATGTATGCATGCTTCTTCGTACATATTTTAAACGTCAAATAATATACCCTTTTAAATAAGTTGTTGCCATCCAATTTGTAAGAACACTGGCAGTTGCCTTTTACTATACGTGAGACGTATGTAGATTGCAATCCCAAGGTGATTATACACTTTTTCGTGAGATGTTAGTGTTAAATAATCACAGTTTTTGATTGGACGACTTAATCGATTTATGGGTGAGACATTAGATCGTGGCATAGATGGGATGAAACATGCTTACTAGTATATTAATGTAATATAGTAAGTCCCATAATGTTCTAGGAATTGCACGGGTGGCAATTATTGATAGTCAATTACCTTTTGAATACACCATTGCTAGCAGATCAACTAATGTGATGGTGGTATGTCAAGTTGGGTCTTAGGCCTTAGAAAATTAATTGTTTATAGATTTAAACATGAGTAATTGATTTTCTTTAAGGAATAGTATCGAAAATACTAATTTTTGAACTTTAACTATGTTTTGTAGATGGCATATCCTA
>BQNB010134776.1:4694-18261 GCA_026074375.1 Tanacetum coccineum | reverse complement strand
TACATTAATTGATAATTTATAGCTCACGCGATTTAACTTAACTATTATAATTAAAAGTAAATGCATACGAATTTTTTTTATTTTTTTTTAATAAAATATATGACGTTGTAAATGACCTGAAAATACGGAATGTTACAGTCTCCTCCGGTTAGAAGAGCCTTGTCCTCAAGGCTTAAGTTGCGGCACTTGAGGAACGTACGGGTTCGGAGAAAAAGATGCGGATATTTCTTCCGGAATAATGTTGATGAAGAGGTGTAGATAATTATTATTATTATTACTATTATTAATTTTTTTTATATGAACAGTGCCCCCAACGGTCGGTGAACAGTAACCCCCAACGGTTACTTTTCCCCTTTTTATACAAAATTTTCTCCTCCATTTCTCCATACAACACTTAATCTTCACTTACATTTTCTCTTATCCAATCCTTAAAAATGTTGCACATTATCACGATCTTGGCGATGGCGACCGCGATAGCACTCGGCATTTATCTTGCCTACTTCCCATACGAAGAAGGATTTCAGTATTTGGCAATGGTTCTAGCGGTTCTCGTGCAGGTCATTATCCTTGCTATTGGCGTGGATCTATGCTTGAAGGACTAGATACTATGGTTAGGGGAGGGTTGAAATAAAAACTTGTATTTCTTTTATGTCCTTATGTAATCTCTAAGATAATAAACGGATGTTGTGGCAATAAATCTTTTTATTATTATTATTATTATTATTATTATTATTATTATTATTTTATTTTTTATATGAACAGTGCCCCCAACGGTCGGTGAACAGTAACCCCCAACGGTTACTTTTCCCCTTTTTATAAAAATTTTTCTCCTCCATTTCTCCATACAACACTTAATCTTTCACTTACATTTTCTCTTATCCAATCCTTAAAAATGTTGCACATTATCACGATCTTGGCGATGGCGACCGCGATAGCACTCGGCATTTATCTTGCCTACTTCCCATACGAAGAAGGATTTCAGTATTTGGCAATGGTTCTAGCGGTTCTCGTGCAGGTCATTATCCTTGCTATTGGCGTGGATCTATGCTTGAAGGACTAGATACTATGGTTAGGGGAGGGTGTTCTTTAACTCCGGGCAATCACTCTGTAGAGCCATGATTCCCACAATGACCAAAGCAAGTCACAGTTTTGTAGCGAAGTTGCCTCCCGCACAGAGAATCCTAGTCGACACTCCCTTTCCTGGTGACCGATTAAGAAGCTTTGACATTTACCACAACCTAAGGAGGACACCTGACCTGGCTGATGATCGAGCCATGCACTATTGCAACCCATGGTATCCCTTCGTAGCCTCTAACCCTTAGCTGGGGCTGCCACATAGAACCATAGCAGCTTCTTGACTTGTGGTTTTGGCTGCTGGCGATAGTTGTTCCCTTGTTGGTCTGCCCACTTCCTTTGATTGCTATCACCGATCCTTAATGCCTTAGCCCTGAATCCCCTCTGTTCAAATCAGTTTCTCGAGCCAATGTTGATTGCATCATTCAAAGTCGCAGAGCTTTGAAAAGTAACATTTCCTTTGATTCCCTCGGGAAATCCTCGAAAGTACTTTTCAATCTTTTTCTTTTTTTTTTTCTATTTCTTTTTTTTTTTTTTTCTTTTTTTTGTTTTTTTTGTTTTTTTTTTTTTTTTTTTTTTTTTTTTTTTTCACTTAATTTTCTTTTTTCATTTTTTTTTTTTTTTTTTTTTTTCTCTTTTTTTTTTTTTTTTTTTCATTGACACCAACTCAGGACCACAAAACCAATTCGTGGAAGCGATTGTTGTATGCCTCGCTGTCATCATCCTTTCAAAGTCAAAGTCCAAAGCTCTTTCTCCACTCCTTCTGAAATTCAGTTGTTTGGAGTATTCATAGTCATCATAGCATTTACCTTGCTCTAGTGATCTGATTAGCATTAGCAAGTCCCAAAGTTTGAACATTTCCGTTCCACCAGGTCAGAGCACGACCCTCGAACATGCACATAGCAAACTTCACTTTGTCATCTTCAGCACATTTGCAAATCTCAAACACCGGCTCCATCTTTTCGAACCAACGTTTCAGTCCGACTACACCTTCAGTCCCGTTGAAAGAGTGAGGTTTGCCGTTCGTACATGTCTTATAACAAACAACCATGCATACTCAGGTGCAACAGTCCCCCCAGTATTAATGCTGATCCCGATCCACCAATGCATTGTGTTTAGTCAGTTCCTTGTCTTTTTCATATTCCTTCAATAGCTTTAGAGCCCAACAGTCGCTCTTTCTCACTATCCTCTTAAAAGATTTCTTCTTAAATCTCCTAGGCGTCATGATTCTGGCCACGCAAGTGCACAATTCGTTAAGAATTTGTAAAGGTATGAAAAGTCATGGCTCGTGATAATAAATAGAGAAAAGGAAATAGAAAAGTGATATAAATAATCATAATTTAATCAGAATGGGTCAAAATTTAATAATTGACCGATAGAAAATAGATAACCTTATATGTCAAAAGATAGACGTAGAGGATTTATCGAATTTAAACCAAGTAATATATATATAATAAGATTATATATAATGCAAATAATGACAATCGTGAAAGTAAAGTAAGGATCAGGGAATACAGCGCGCGTGAATACAGGATAGCGATGAAGGATTCTGTAATTGAAAATGAAAGGAAAGAAAACCTTTAAACTTGTGTAATAACTAGTTTTAGAAAATGACCCAGTTCCCTATAACCTTGGCTCTGGTATTCATCATCTGAAACACCCCCAAAATCAGGTCGCAGAAAGGTAACAATGGGGTGCTACGTCAAAGTACAAAAATCAAGATATAGAAAACGACCTTAAATGGACGTTAAAAATAAGTTTCATTTCGATGTCATTACAAAAGATCAGAGTTTTCACGTTAGGTCCCATAGTTTATTAAAAGACATTAAAATTTATAAGAAACAAAAGTTTATTGAATTAATTTATTTAAGAAATCAAATCGCCTCTAATAGATAACCTTCACGGCCCCATACCAGCTTAGCCTCAGCACCTGAGATTAAAACATGCTAAAACGTCAACAAAATTGTTGAGTGAATTCATAGGTTTATCAGTAATAGCGTGGACCACAAGATTTAAGTAATAGAAGACTATGAAACATATTCAATAGTCTAAAACATGTATTATTGCCCTAACTAGCTCATACACCAGAACCTAACGTAATAAACTGTTAATCAAAACCAGTACTCGAGGTTGTGCCCCAACACGGATACAATGTTACAACAACATCCTACGAATTTTTCTCAATACAGATGCTAGCCAAACATCCTACGAATTTTTCTTCCGAAGTAAAATACGTCAATGTAAACTAGAAACCACAGCCTAACGGGGATTGTCATCCCGATAGATCTATTCCCTAACACTATCGAATACCCAGCAGTAATTAATATTCAAAAATAAAAGGGGACTTAGGTGGCAGAGGTACATAGCAATATTTAAACAGGAAATAGCTATAACAGTTCTTGAAAAAACTTGTGTCCAAAAAGAAATCAGCATTAATCTCCCCCGATATTTAATAAAGCAAGTAGTAGAAAAAGGGGCTACGAACTCACCTTGAGTGAATGGTAATCAACAAGTATTCAAAATGGAAAATGCGTTACGAAGGAATCCGAAGGCAACCTAATCCAATATAGGTCGTATAAGTACTAAACACTTTGATTATTTATAGGTCGTATAGCTCATCATACTATCGTTCGGGCTATCTAATTAAGAGTGTCGTATAGGAACTATGAGGAGCTAGGACACTTTAAATCGTAAATCCAACAACTCGTCGATACGCCACCCCGAAGAGGCCTCATTATGAAACTCCCTAGTAATATAGTACTTTGATTAATACCACCTATAGGTCTATATAGTTCAATCACCATCTAATGGTTTTGGTAAAATTGTGTTTAATAAGTTAAAACGTTTATAATTTCCGTTTTAGTAAAACTAGCATAACTTTTGCGTTTTAAGCCCGATTTTAGCGTTTCTTATAGCCCATCTTACTGTATTATGACGAGTTATCATAATTGACATTTCGATATATGACCCTCTGTTGAAGCAGTAACTTTTAACTGTTCCATCAGACGTGATTTTTATTTAAATCGTATTTGTTGTCGTAAAACCCGTAAATGTCGTATTTTATTCGTTATAGCTCCGTTTTTAATGATTCTTTCGAGGACGTTCTCGTTATTGAAAGTTCTATAATTTTATGAGGTTTACAAAAATGTAACTTTCTGTCATGAATAGTAACTTTTATAAAAATAGTTTTATAAAAGTATTAATTGTCGTAAACTCGCGAAATTCAACCTTGATCTATTATTAATTGTGAAAAATACAATTCTTATCATTTTGGAATCCTCAAAATATGTAGTATTGTTTAAAAATTACAAGACTTGCAGTTGAATAATTTTTATAAAAAAGATTTTTATAACTCCGTTTAATTAACGTATAACTCGTTTTTTAACGAACTTATTCGTTATTAATCCGTTGACCAGTTTCTACCTTTTCTTCGAATCGTCGTGAAATGAAATTATATTATAAAAACATTAATTAATAATGTTTTTATACACTTTTGGGACACGAAAAGTTTGGGTTACTTTATTAAGTTCGATTATTAACCGTGTTTTTTATATTTTAAACACTTTAATAAAACTTTACCAAAATGTACAAGACTTTTACTTCCATATGCATTATAATTACCACCATACAATATGTGTATAAGCTCATAAAACTATATTTCCAAGAAAAATCCATGTTTACAAGTTAAACATATCCTAATGGTGATTTCACTACATAAACATCACATATTCATATAATCATATAAATGAAAAGTTAAGGGCTTAAGATGACCTTAATGAGATGATGTAGGATGATGACACTTAAGTGCTAAACCCTTGTTTAGACTTTAAACCCGATATTATAACCAAGAAAACCCTTGTTTTCTTAATAAAATCCCTAGCTTACTTTTACTTGATTATTACTTGCAAATGGTGATTCAATGGTTGGAAACACCTTAGAACATCTTAGGATGGATGTGTATAGAAGTGTATAGGTTGAATAAAATTTTGTATGGATTGCTTAGAGGGGGGTTTGAGCCGTGGGATAAGAGGGCACAAAAAGGGAAGAGTTTTTGATTTTCTTGTTAAGTGTAAAGTGTGTAGATGATAGTTCTTGCATGAAACTTGTATATATATAATCCTAGTTGGTCAAAAGTGTGCATTAGGAGTCCAAGGAACATGAGGAGGGTTTTAAGGGTTCTTGTGTTCTTGTCTTGAGTCAAAGTAACAAGGTATGGCTAGGTATTAATGAGCAAGTGAAGTACATTGACCAAATGGAAGAGTTTTCTTATATTTCTTGTATATATTGGCTATAATTTCGGCATACATAAGATATATATGATATATTTTGTAACTTTTATGTATTGGGTATAAATGTGGGTATTTGTTGAAGCGTAGAAAAGTTTTGGTGGTTCCGAGTGCCTAAACGTGAATTGTATCGCGAAACCAAAATCAATTTAACGTAACCATAAAAATAAAAAAAACAAAGTAAGATTAATAACTTTTTGAAAAAAAATATATATTAAATGAGGCATTGACATAAACTTTAATTTTGTTTGGGTGCCCGTAACGTTGATTGTTGATTTTTAGTTTACGCGATTTAAATTATTGAATAAAATTAAAAGCGAACGCGTACGAAAAAAAATAAATAGTGAATTTAAATAGCACCGTAAATGACCTGGAAATACGAAATGTTACAGCTGTTTTCCTTGTTTTCCTCCTGAAGCAGTAGGACAATGAAAATGACTTTGTAGATATTTTTATGAATTCTGATTGAAGAAGAACTAAGTCTATGGTGTATCCATATGTTTGAGATCAAATCTATCTCTACTCAGTATCTTTATTTTCATCATCAAAAGAATTTCCTGAAAAATTCCATCCATAGGGCAAATCCATCTCAGACTCTGATAGATACAATAAATTACTTTTGCCATTTTTCTTTTATCTTTCGGATGCAATTCCATGAATTTCCATATGAGAATAGCAATAATCTCTTGAAGCATCAAGATCTCAAACTTCCATTCTTAGATCATGGTAGTTCTATAGTCAATGGAAATTCTTTAACGACAGTACTTTATTCATACAGAGTCCTAGTTCTGAGCATCATTTGTAATGGCTCCTGAAACAGCTTTGTTCCCAATAGAGCTTGAACCATGAACTATAAACTGCTGATCATCTATATCTTCAAAGTCATCTGAATTGGATCTGTTTACAGCTTTATCAACTGAATTGCTTTCCTTACAGAATGTAGTTCAGTGAAGGAGATAGAATGTCAAGGTCAAACATCCAATCAGGACCTTTTCCATTCTGATTCATCTGATCCTCAAGAAAATCCACATGAAGACAATCTTGTACTTTTCTGGTGACCCTATTGTACACTCTAAAACCTTTGCTGTTAGTAGAGTAACCCAACAAATATCCTTCTTCTGATTTTCCTTCAAATTTACCCAAATGATCCATGGTATTCAATATAGTCAAAGAACATCCAAATGGTTTCATGAAGCTAATATTAGGGGGTTTTCCCATTAACAACTCATAGGGAGTCTTCATTTGAGGTTTAGTCACCAATACCCTGTTTAGTACATAAACAAGCAATATGTACTCTGCTTCAGCCCATGAAGTTGAAGATGGTAAAGTACTGACAACATGGTTCTACTGCCTCAATGAGATCCTATCTTTTCTCACAACACCGTTTTGCCTGTGGAGTCCTTGCAATACTGTACTCCACTTTGGATCATTTCTTGGCACAAAATTCATTCATCAACTTATTCTTGAACTCTGTCCCATGGTCACACCTGATGGTCTTCACTTTTCGTCTTAGCTTGTTTTCTAAGCCCATAATCAAACATGAGTATGCCATATTCTCAACTTTGTAGACCTAGAAAAACCCCATCTAAATTCTAACTACAATCATCAGTACCACTAAGCAGTACTTTTCCTGTTCAACATTCTACTAAAACATGTCCAAATAAATCCATATGTGCAACTCTTAAGGTGTTCTCTACTGTTTCCCTTCCTCTTTCATCCTCAGCTTCTATGCCAAGAAGCCTTATGTTGTTTACCCTTTCTACAAGCCAGACATGAATGATCATGTTTGAATGTCTTAGAAGGTAAACCTCTGACCAGATTGCTCTTAACCAATTTGTTGATATTCTTGAAGTTCACGTGCCCCAATCTTCTATGCCACAAAATAGCTTCATCTTCAGATGCTTTTGCAACTAAACATGTTACTCCTCCAGAAGGAATGATATTCTTGAGATTCAGACTGTATACATCATTCTTTCTAGGAGCTCTGAGAAGCACAAGGTTTTCATCAACAATCTTAAATTCTGTGATAAAATTATACACCTCAGTAGCATAAAAGAAACAATATGGCTTTTTGTCACAGATCTGAGAAACAGAAATAGGGATTGAATTTGAGTTCCTTTTCACAAATAGCTGACATTCTCAAAATCTAGCATGATTTCTTTATGGCTATTCCTTTCCTGTGATTCTTCCTCTTTAGGATCATTACCAAAAGCGACATAACCTCCTTTGTAATCCTTGAAATATAGAGTTTGTCCTTGTCCAGGTCATACTTCAGAGCAACCACGTTACAATAATAGCATGATCTTTTAGTTCCTCTTCTGGATTGCCCTGCACACACAATTAAAGGAGTTAAACTCTCTTAGGAACCCAAGTCATTACTGACTTGAATTCCCCTAATGGAGTTACATACTCAAATTTTTTGAGTTTGTAAGATCTATTATTCTTGTGCCTATGATCTAGATAAGCCCCCTTTGGTCTCCATGTTTGTGTTAGACTTGTCACAACACTCCCTTTTTCACCCTTAGTCTGTGGAAGTACTAGCAGTACATCTTTCTTAAACCCATTTAAATTTAGTAATTGGCTTTGGGCTTTTTGGACTGTCAACTCCCTGTGGGTGGTTGAAGAGCTTGAAGCTCTTGGACCTTACATTATCCATTTCTTGAGTAATAAGTTCTACCAGTCCTTGGTCTAAACACTGGTCCTTGGGATTATAGGGCCTAGCTGTACTTTGGGTGAAAGTACTGCTTTTATACATATGTCTAGCAATATTTTGGTAAATGCAACTAGCAGTACTATGTGGAAGGTACTATCTTGTGACAATTTTTTGACCTAACAGTACTTTTTCAAACCTTCCTTGTAGAGTACAAGCTGATATGGATAAAAGACCTTCATTGATGATGGAGCCTATAATCACTTGAGAAATTTCAGTGATTGACCCGACTTGTGTTAATTCAAAACTGATCTTGAGTATTCCCTTGAACCCTGTGTTTCCAATGGTTTAGGTTTTTGGGTCTGTTTGAGTTTCTTTCATGTAGATCACAATCCTTGATTAAGTGATCAGGACTGTAACATACAAAGCATACTTTACCATCTCAGTCCCCAATCCCCTTCATCCTAGATCGTTTGACCAAAACTATCCTTACTCCTGAGGTGATTTTTGTTCAGAAGATGTATCAGATATCCAAACAGTTTTGCTTCTTAATTTCTGAAAATCCTATGGAACCTCTTTCACATCACTAATCAACCAATCTCAATAATGACCTGTTTCTATCATTGTTAGACTGAACAGTATTCTGGGTTTCTTCTTTGTTTTTTTGATTAAGTCAACTCAGTTTTTAAGATTCACAAGATACATGATTTGTTCCACAGAACACTGAGATTGTTTGATAATCACCTTAATTCCTGTTGCTAGCTACATCTATCCCAGTAAAAGCAACATCTGCCCTAGGTGGAATAATTGTACATGTGGGTGGAGGTACTGCTTTGTATGCCTTTCTCTTTTGAAATTTATCAAATAAAGGACCCAGTCAAAGTTTCATCCCCAGATGAAATGTTACTTCTCCTCACTAGCTCACTAATCAACTCCAAATCTATACATGTTTTTATCAGACAAAACTTTTTGTTTGTCAGGATTTCAGTTTGCAATATAGTAGCATTGCTCCAATTTTCAAGTTTTTCTTCATTCAATCCTTTCTTTATGACATTATCAATTCTTTTGTTTTTTCGCCTAATTTCCAATCCCATTTTTAAGTCATACTCCATCGGTTCATATTAATCAACCCTATGCGTATATCCATTCTTTCATGTTTTCTAAATATACCTCTAATTATTCTAAGCTCAATTGATAGTCCCTGAATTCTAACCTAACTTTTTGAAAATTATCTTTTTCAGTTTGCTAATCATTTCAACACATTTTTTATAAGATAAACCTGCAATTAGAACGGTATGGTACCGTCTGAGTTAGAAGAATCGGTTGAGCTTGTAGCCATCAAAGCAAGAGCAACAGGTGCAAATATCAGCTTCATCCCTCCCAGTCAAATAACTCCAGTCCATCTTGTCCAAGATTCCCCATGTCTGCATCAATCTCTATGCTTCAAATCATCTTCTTCAATTCCATTCAGTGCCACCATAAGCAAAAGTCACGGATCCTCAACAAATTCCTTGGTCCATCAATTTCACCTTGGCTGTCTTTTGTGCCTCCAAAGCTTTGAGTTTGAATCATCAAATGGTACATTTACTTTTCCTTACTTCCATTTGCTCTGTTTGCCTGATATTTAGCAAACTTGCATTCCCTAGCAAAGTGACCCAACTTTTGACAGTTAAAGCATTCAATCTTTTCCTTGCAAAGGGATTCCATTTTTAAGGCTTGAGTGTTATGGGTCCTTGCCTGTTTTTCCTCATAATCTTTCCTTATTCTGTAGTTATCATATCTACTTGCCATCTGATGTCAATTTTCTTCCATAGCAACAACAACAATTTGCAGCAAGTCCTGCAACATCATGATTTATTTTCAGCAAATAAGCTTGTTGAGTAAAAGAAAGAACATAATGATTTCATCTGAAGATGAAAGAAGAGTTGAGAGTTATCTTTCAACTTGCCCTTGGTGAAGAGCCATAGCATACCCTATGGTTGATGATTACAGAATTACATCATAAGTACTTTGTCTGAAGAACTACAACCGATGATTTCAGCAGACATAAAAGCCAAACTTTGTGAATTTGAACCATGAAGCACCCTTCAACTCATGCTCATACACCTTCAGGTTGTTATAAACGATCATCAAAGTCGCAATTCATCTAATTCCGAGGTGTCCTCTAATCATTGTAGCAACCACCTGCTACACAGATGGTAGACTAATGAGAAATTTTAAATAACATCTTCACAGGATACCTTAAGCATCATACACATCTAGCATACTATAAAATTCAGGAATCTGTCGTATGCTAGTCTATCTCTACTCTGGCTCCAACAACAAAGGTCTCAAACTGTTGTATTCAAAGAATTCTTATTGGCATCTTCTTAGATACTAATACCTCCAAATCTTGGTTTTTATAATCATCCCACAAACTCATGGCATCTTGAGTCCATCAAGGACGCTCAAGAGATGTCTATCTGGATATTGCAGAGAGCAATAAGTTGAGAGCTTTCTCATTGTTTCTCCTGCATTGACAACAAATAAAGTTTGTTCGGTGGCATAAGGGTGAACCTGAGGAGAAACTAGTTCTGTAGGTACCTGGTCACCATTGGTGATTATATCCCATAGAATATGATCAGTAATTGCAATATACTGTCTCATCTTCATGTACCATAGGTCATACTCACCCTTCTTGATGATTGGAATTTGTAGTGCAGTGACAGATTAGTCATGGAATGTGGTTTTCAGTTTCAAACATCTTTATGATTTGCAAGAATCATATGTTCAAGAGTTTCTTCTTAATCAGAGTTTCCTCACAAGCTCTGATCCACTGTAGAATCGATGTACTCTAATATGTTGAACCTATTAAAACTTTAAAAGATATTACTACCACTTGAATAAATCCAAGATAATACCTATTAAACGGGACACTGAATACTATCAACTAATGGGCGGAACTCTAATTGATAATATTAAGAAGAACACACATCAATAATCAAAATATTACTTTTATTATCACTAACCTTGAACCTGCCTAACTTTGCAGATCCTAAACACTAATAATACTAATCGCTAACACTTCTTCTAAGACTTGTTCTAATACTCGTACTCGCACTCGTACCTAACTATGCCTTCCAGGGTCCTTAAATAGCCATATCAAGGATTAACCCTATTGGGCTTACAACTGACATGCGTATCTTTCTCCTAATACAACTTTCACAATCCTCTAGAACTCTAAAATTAATAATTATATTTACTAATAATTATCTATGTCCAAAGTTAGTGAAAACACATTTTCCACTAAAATTTTCCAACACAACAAACATGTCCCTCGAGTTACAAACATGCATTGTGCACCTAGTAAGCAAGTACCACCCTCGAGCCCTGGCTTCTGTCAACTTTGGGTGTTCATTAGCAATCAACAAGCCTATTGTTTCATGATGCACTACTGTGGCAAGTGGGGGCTCTTCGGATAAGTTCATCTTATATAATACGCCATCGTTGTACATTTTAAAAACAACCATATCACCCGCCTTAATGACACATTTCCTACCCCCGCAAGTCATGTTGAATCCCGAATCATTAGCTTCATCATCAGCATGGTCATCGTTGTCCAAATTAACCTCATTATCAATCATTGGATCGTAGTCAGCAGCACTTGGATGTTCATCCACAACACTCAACCGATAGAAACCGTCCTCGACGTATCCATTTCCCACGATATCGTGATCCTTCTTAATATCACAACCCTCACCCCAAAATCCCACAGTAAATCCCATCTTAGTAAGCTTGCTAACGGAAATACAGCACTTGATAATTTTGGGCATATGAAAAACATTTTCAAGAGTCAATACTTATGAATTCGGATAACTATTAAATGAAAAAGAAATACAGAATACTTGCTCTCACCTTTTACTTTTACTCTGCAGAGGTGGTCATTAATGTTCTTGTATACATGTTAGAGCAGTGTTATGGAAAAAGTGATACCACATCAATATTTTTTTCCATAACTACAGAATACCCCATAACACCAAAAACACCCTTTCCTCCATAACACCACTTTTCGAGTCTGACTTGACTTTTTGACTTTTGACCTTGTACGGTCACATAAAAGCAATTACCGCGTGGCCGGTAAAATTTTCAGAACGTATTTCAAATAATAAATCATATTTATTATTATATATCTTAAGTGGAAGTTATTTTTATCTTATTTGGCTCGAAAGCGAAAAAGATATATGTTATTTATAAGCTGACGTATCAAAAACGAACTACTAAATCACGTTTTCATTATTCGGACTCTAAAGCAATTTGATGTAAAACGACATTCCTGACAACTTTTCAGTTTTGACCGAGACCCGAAAACAGTCAGAAAGTGACTGAAATGCCCTCGCAAGATTTAGAAACGGGAAAATAATTAAATTACATTTAAATACCATTTTTATTAAATAAAAATATTTATTAAATTAGTGATCATTTTATTCGAAAACGTTTGTTGATAACGCGAATATACGGGTTAAAAGTTTATTTTTAGTTTTACTTTCGGACGAGACGTAACCGGTTCACTAAATAAATAACGAATATTTTATAAATATTATGAAAATATTTATGAAATACTATCAAATAAATACTCATTTTTATCAGAAAAATAATTTGGAAAACAATGGCGCAAGTTTCGTGTGTTGAATCATCCGTTAAGGCATTCAAACAAGTCCCGAACCACTTTTATCAAAACTTCATTAAAACATTTACACTTTCTACCCTAAACTATTTGAACTTGTCACTTGATTTTTATAGTTTTACTATAAATAAGTTTTTATTTATAATAAATTTCATTTCCATCTTTATACACACACACACTCTCATATACTCCCTCTCTTCCCCAATTATCCGGCCACCATCCATCGCCGGCCACCACCGCCGCCTGCCACCACCGGCCGCCGCCGGAAAACTTTTCCGGCGAGTTTTCCGGCCAACTCTAAAAATGGTCCTCATAACACGACCTACTCGATCCCCTATAACACGCGCCTCCACTCGCCTTTCTCCACCACCACCACTCACCCACCGAAACCACCACTGTCATCACCAATATCATCTCATCATAATCATCATCCCGTCACCTCATCACCACGACCCTCCCACTGTCGACATCACCACCACCTCCACGTGCGACGCGCCACACCACTAACACCACCACTAGGGTGTCAGGGTGGGGGTTTGGGTTTGGGGTTTATAGTAAAGGGGTGTTTGTTGTTCGGTGACAGGAAAGCCGCGAGGGGGGGGTGTTCGTTTGTTCGGTGGCATCCGCCACCATAAGAGGATGTCGGGTTTGGGTTTATAACACCCGACGAGGGTGCATTTGGGCCGGGATGGCTGCGGGGACAGCCGGGGCAGCCGGGGGAGTTGGTTTGGTTGGCTGTCGAAAACAGCCGGGGGGTGTGCGTCGGGTTAAGGTTATAACATCAAGGGGGTGCTCGTGTTTGTTCTGTGGCAGCCGACACCGAGGGTGTGTTTGGTCCGGGTTGAAGCCACCACGACCCACAAGGGTGCGTGGGGTGTCGGGTCAAACCACCAG
>BQNB010134775.1:0-18262 GCA_026074375.1 Tanacetum coccineum | reverse complement strand
ATACTAGAAAGAAAATAAGCTCAAATAAGCAAATGACAAAACCAAATAAGCTAAAATGGGCTTATATTAACCTAATAAGTTAAACTAAACCTAAATAAACAATAACAATAAGCAGATAAGCTAAAAATAAGTAAAATGAACCTTTTGGCCAAAACTGATAAGCCAAAAGGCTTGTAGGGACTTTTCTAGCTTAAAAATAAGCTAGCAAAAGGATCCTTATGCCTTTGTGACTTATACCACTGAAAAGAATGGCCAAATAGTTACAATAAGCTCCAAAGAAAAAGCATTTTGAAACTCAAATAAGCACTTAAAAAGCTTCATGAAAAGGGCACCTCACACAGATTAAACACTTAGACAAATTTTTCAAACTTTTGCAATTTTAACAAATCCATACTTTTGAGCTTAAAAATAAGCAAACAAACAGATCCTTATGAACTTTTAACCACAAAACAGATTGAGTTTAGACCTCATAGAACTTATAACAACAATCAAAAAAATATTTTAAAACTCTGAATAAGCCACAATGATCAAAAGAAAAAGCAATTTCTCAAATCTCACCCCTTAACAACCTTTTGACAGCACTCAATGAAATCAAATGCACAATGCAAGACACTTAGCCTACTTTAATAAAACATTTAAACATGCATATCAAACACAAAAATAAGCTGCTAAACTAGACTTAAGCAAATAAGCTACATAAACAGCTTATAACATCTCAGAATCAAAACACATGAAGAAATATCTTGAAAAATGAGTTTTAGACTTTGAAAACTTTTTAAAACGGCTTAATACCTTTTAAATAGGCTTATTAAAGTTAGCTTAGTAACCCAAAAGAATTTTTTAAACCATTTTGACCCGTTTAACACTCCTTTAAAAACAGTTTTAGTTCTTTTAACATGATAAAAGCTATTTAAGGTAAAACTCTTCAAAGACCAGATGGTAAATAGCTTATAACAAACTTGATGAACGTATTTCAACAATCAAATAAGCAAAAACAATAAGCTAGGATTTTATGACTTTTTTATATCAAAAACATGAAAACTAAGATCTAAACAAACAATTGAACTAAATAAGCATTAAACACAAATAATAAGCAATTATAAGCTAATCTAAACTAAAATAAGCAAATAATAAGTAGTATGAAACAGATTAAAGTTAATAGTATAAATTTAAGCTTAAATGTAAAGAAGAAACTTATAGGAGCCTTTACTCTAAACAAGGCTAAGATTAAGCTCAAATGAGATATCAACAAGCTCTAGATTATCACAAGGATAAGCTAGTAAAGTCCCATAAGCTCTTCCAGGGTAAGCTTATCATCCAAAGCAACCAAATCCATCCAAAGCATAGGTATTAAACTGATTTTAAATGTGTAAGTAAATTAGTGATCAATTTGGGTTCAATCTAAGCTTAGAGACTTAGATGAGCTTGAGATTAGCTTATAAGGAGCTTATGAAACAGTGACAGCTTATTAATCAATGTTTTGTATGAAAGTGAGCTTGTGAAGGAGTAAAATGCATAATAAGAAAACTTGAATTATATTGATGAAAGAGATGATTACAATACTGAAAATTGAAATTACATTAAGAAAACATTAAGCTAAAACAGTTTTAAAGAAAAATTACAAAAGCTAAATTTTTTAAGCTGAAAATTAATCTAATTCCATAACTCCCTTGCAGTGTGTCAAGAGGTCTTCTATTTATAAGCTTCATAGGAAGGATCTAGGCTCTCAAGTTGTTAGACGCTCCCCTTGATCTCGTCCCTTCATTCATGCCAATCATTTGATCTCAAGTATTAGCCGTTGGATTGATATTTGATCACACGAATTGCCAGCGTGGCAATCCTTGTGTCAGATGTTGTGTGCTTCTTTTACAAGGGATTTAGTGTAAAATCCTACTTCCATATGTGCTTCTTTAGGATTCCGCGTGTCCTCCTTTGTTTGTTTGGACCAATAGAAGGGTTTAGTGACGTCTAACTTTGCCAGCTCATAGCTTAGTACTCGAATCTTGATGCCACATCATCAATTTGAATTAACCCTTTGATTTTGACGGGTAATTGATTGAAGAAGATGATGAACAGTAAAAAGGGCAGTAAAAAGGGACTCGCGCCCTTTTTAACTGTATTTGAACGTTGGGTAAGTTTGACCAAGGGGGAACGGGCTTTGACTTGGGCTCAGGGTTTATGGTAAAAGGATTGGGCCGGGTGTTTGGGCCACGGTTAAAAAGGTTTAGTTATAAAGGGATAACGATCGTTATCTCTTTAAAAAAAGGAGATAACGGTATATTTTAAAAACTTATTTGTGCCTATATCGTTTGTCCAGATAACTTGTATTTACGAAAACTTGTTATGCAAAAACTTAAAAATGTAGCCTACAGATCTTAAGTGGTGGTTGCTACATTTCTTAATTTAAAACATCCTTTGGGTTTATTCAAAAGGAAGAGAGGTAAACATGGTTGATAAAGAAATCATATCCACTTTTGAATTATATATGTTCAAGGTCTGAAATAAAATTAAACAAATTGTAAAATTTATGTATGAACACATAGATCAGCAACAACAAATTTATTTCAAAACGAGATTACATATCGGGGGTTTAAATACATATTACTTGCATTGATATTTTCTGGTTGTACTTTTTCATATTTAAATACCATCAATCAAAAGGCAGTGGGGGATGGGTAGGCGGTGCTTCTTAGTGATGATGGTGGGGAAGCTCGGTGGTGGTTAAGATGATTGGTGGTGGTGGTAGTGTCCGGTGAACTTGAAATGTAAAATTTAACGGATGATCGTTGAATATTTAATGAAAATACTTAAATTGGCAAAAAATATAAGTCGGGAGCCTTTTTATGCAAGAAAAAAAGTGCGATACCTTTATTGGAAATGACCCTTAAGTTGGGTACCTTTTTGTGTCATTTGCCTTTAATTTATTATCTTTATTTTTTATTGTATTTTTGGCAAAATGATTTGAAAAATTGATATGGATCTAATGATCTAATTGATAATACAATAAAGGTTGCAAGCAACAACCTATTGAGATACATTGACTTAGACAATAGCCACAGTCGAAACTACCATAATCCTAAACCTACCTTGAAAGTAAAACACGCTACTTAACTAAACTACATGACATGATGAAGAATGTAACAGGGGTGAGTTTAAAAAACCGAAGAAACCGAAACCGAACCAAAAATCGAACCGAAAAAACCGACCGAAACTAGAAACCGATGGTTCGGTTTTTACTTTTTCAAAAACCGAAAAATTTTAAGTAATGGTGTGCTTTATACAGAATCGGGCTTCTATCAAGCTAATTTGGATCTCTTGACGAGCATAACTTGGGAACATGAGCCACGACGACAAATGTAACGGAGGAAGCTAAGATTGCTGATATGGTGTATTGAATTTGTTTAAAAGCATGATAGGGCTGTACATAAGAAAGAAAATGAGCTGACGTTGGATTGGTATGCTCAAATAAATGCTATATGGTGAACGTTGGTTTTGTTATTTGTTCATACACACACAATACATTGTTGATGTGAGGACCAAGATCCTATCGCTGTAATGGGGAACTCAGATTTAGGACATACGGGTTGAAAACCTTGTTCTTAAACATTGGTTTATTACAACGTATAATTAAAAACCCAAAGGGTCCACGAGTTAGACCATCTCTGAGTCTCTCACCCAATGACGATGGATCCAAACACCCGTGAACTAGAAAATGACAAATCCAAACATACACCACCATCAAAACTAATAAAAAGAGATGTGTTGGGATAGCACACACTCAAAACCCATTAAAAAAAGACCCTTTTTATGGTGTTTAAATCAGATCCGTGGTGGTGTAATGGTGGCGTAGTGGTGCTGGTCAGAATATCAAAACCGTGATAGTGAAGGGGATACAATCAGAGAAAAATAAAATAAAATGGTGTTTGGTGTTTGTGACTATGAAGTTGTATTATTATTGTTTTCTATTATTTTTGCGGATAATTCAACTATTATAACTTTTTTGCATTTAGCGATCATAATTCCTTCAGTGTTCGAGTTAGCCATGCTAAATCATCTATAGAGTATCTTTTATGTGATCTGCTATAAAAATAATAGTTCGGCTCACCCTTCCGGCTCTTAAGTTTAGTGCGGTATTCATGTACTATGTATGTTTCATGCATTATTTTCCAATAAAATGCTAGGATGTTATGATCACTTTATATTTGTCCCACAGAACATATAAACTGCACTAATTGGTAATTAAGACTACGCAACCATTACACCACCACGGATCTGATTCAAACACCATCACTTTATATTTGTCCCACAGAAGTTGTATTATTATTATTATTATTATTATTTTCTATTATTTTTGCGGATAGTTCAACTATTATAACCTTTTTGCATTTAGCGATCATAATTCCTTTCGTGTTTGAGTTTGCCATGCTAAAATCATCTATAGAGTATCTTTTATGTGATCTGCTATAAAAATAATAGTTCGCATATATACATTTAAGCATCTACACACCAGTTTATCTATGTGAATGCCAAATTTTATAGGCCTGTGTACATGTATTTTTTATCATTCCGTGAACCGATGTATGCATATAGTATATGAAGTGAATGATGTATAATATGTTGATTACGCTGATTTGTACACATGCTTGTGAAAACTTTTTGCTTCATTTAACTAATTTTTTAGATAGAAATTGTTGTGGATAACGAGTTTCTGGTTAGACTACAAGCTAGGAGTAGCATAATTAGCCTCTCAACTCGTCTAGCACATGGTTAGAGTATTCACAAAAAATAATCGATTTGCTTTCAGGCATACATTCCCTTGTTTGCAGGAAGGTCGGGGTTTGAATAATAATTATACATTTAAGGAACGACTCTATTGTTTACAGGTATTCATTTGTTTAAATCAAAGGATGGATTATAACACTATGCAGCGACGGGATCTCTTGGCTCGCCGAAAGATACAAGAAGAAATGGTGATGTTGTTTATTATTAAACTGTCTATTATTATTTTTATCTAAGAATATATTGTCTAATCATTCTTGGTGGGATATGCGTCTCTGTAGGTTCTCGAATACTTCGTGTGCAGTTGAGGCATAGTGTTGCGGATTTGAGGGAGATGGAATATAGGTCTTAAGGGAAAATTTTCTATGCGAGTCAATAATCTGTGATCATTACTTCAGATATTGAGAGACTGTACTTATCATCTAAAAACTTTTTTAATTTTTGATGGGAACTAACTAATGTTGTTCTGCAGCTCTTTAAGATCAGCTAGGATATTGTAACTGACGTGACAAATAAGTGTAATGTGGCATGTGTTGGATCGTAATCTTAAATTTGTAATCAAAATATACCAGAAATATAAACTTGCTATTAAAATTTAGAATTTGTCATACATTCTAATGATTCTTACATTTGCATCTATTACATGTATATAAGAAAATAATTACTATACGGTAACTTGTAAAAGTTTAAAGCGTTTTTTTTTTTTTTTTTTTTTTTTTTTAGCTGTTTGTATTTATTTCGTTATTGAAAGTCTACTATCCTGAATCTTCTGCAGTGGATATACATGCTGATGCTTTATGACTGTTGCTGAACTGCTCATCATTCTCGTAAACTTTGATTACCAATTAAGAAACAGTTGCTTCAAGGTGAGAATAGGTATTACATAACTTAATCAAACATAATAAATACCCTTTTAGTCACAACTTAATCGTAAACTAACATGTCGATCTGCTTTACATACATAGTGTTTTATATATGATCGTACATGTATATACACATTTGAAGATCTCATTTTTTTATTTGCCTGATATTTTTTCAAAAAAATTAATTGAATTCAGGTAGATAATGATTGATGTAGTGTCTATGATCATTGTTCAGCGACCTTGTGCAAGTCAAAATCGCAATTCTGGTATTTGGCCTTCTTAACTCAACTGTTATGTTGATTAGCTAGTTGTTAGTTTAGGTGCATAAACATTTGATATATAAATTAATATGTGTAGCATGGTTCTTACACAAAATACTTTAATCTAGTTGTTGAATTGGGAGTGGGTCTTTATGGCAGAGGTATGTATTCTTACTTGATTCCGACAAAAACTGACTGCTTAGAAAAATGAAGGTGATAATGGGTAGGTTTTTGGTCGTTGGCTGATGTTAAGATTAAAACGTTAAAATCTTGAATTTAGTCTGCAAGTCCGCAATTAATTACAAGTCTGAATTTAAATTCGACACATTTTCTCGAGCAATCGGTGTTTGGATCAAAAAGGTTGGGTTCGAAATGAGTCACTGGGTCCACTTTTGTAGTACGGGCCACTTAAAATGTGTCACCGGGTCACTTTTGTAGTACATGTTACTTTTGTCGTACTAATCGGTTACGGTTATATTCATATTCATCATTACTTTACGTTGCGCGAACTCAAACATTTAAGTACAAAAATGAGCACAAGAAAATTGTGAAGATGTTGACATAATGTGTCTTTTTAGAGTTTGTGTGTGTGTATCAGTGTATAGCTACTACTTCTGGTGTTGGTTAAGCAGCAAACTACATCAATTATGTAAAGAACTAATGAATTTGTACACTCTTGAATCTGTTTCTTAACTTGAGAGCAGACCAAGTAGTGTTGACGGTTCTTAGTTTAGTATTTAGGTTAGGGGAAATTGTTTTTTGTATAGTTGGTTGCCAGTAGGTTCTGTATGTAGTTTTTGTTCAGTATTTGATTTTCATTAAAGTGAATTTGTAGGATAAACTGTGGATGCAAGATTCATGTACAGGATTTATCAACATACTTTTTGACAGTTAACTTAATTTCTCGCTGCTGGTACTATTCTATGTATGGACACGTAGGGAAGCTAGCTCACGAGATACAGAAAGGGGTTGCGTTTGTTGAAAGAGTTTAAGCCAAGTTATGGCAGGTAGATTGGTGCCAAGATCGAAGATGAAATTTAGTAAATGTGAAAGTTACCTTTGTTGTTTTAATTTTTACAGTAAATGTGAAATCTTTTCGTCAAATACATTCTTATCGTTGCACTAGCTAGTTGTATCTAGTTTTTCGACAATACGTGTTTTTGCTCGAAATGGAGTTTCAAATTGGACAACGAGTCTTGTTGGACAATGTTAGACGTGATGAGATGCTGGGCCTAAGATATCTAACAATTGGTATCAGAGCCAGGTTGGGCCCAGTGGTGGTGTGGATGTTAGACCTCGATTCAACGGTATTAGTGGATCCTGGTAAACCTATTACCGAAAGGAAGCCGGTAAAAAAGGCGGGGTGTTCCGATGGTAAATGTCGGCAGTATGAAAAAGGTGGGATCGTGGCTATAGTTGAAGGGGAGGCCCATGGTGGTTTGGGTTTGAGGGGAGGATTGTTGGGTGTGCAAACCCAATCCCACATCGGTAGAATCATAATCTCAAAGTTAACATATAAGCTTGGTGTGACAACCCGAGAATTTCCGTTTAATAAGTTAGCCGTTTCCGTGTAGTAATTTGAATTTTTAAATGTTTCGTTTAGCTTTACCGTTTAACCGGGAAGTTGTTTCGTTATTATCTGAGAATCGTCTCCGGGAGCGAACCGGGACACCAAACGTTGTAGTATTTTGGCAATAGCCACGTTTTTATGTTTTAAAGCAATATTTAAAATTTTGTAATTTTTCGTGTTACCGTTACTCGTTTCGTTATTTACGTGATCCGTGGAATTTAACTACACTTTGCATGTGCATGCTATATCTTGGAAATTAATTCACAAAAGAGCACTAGTGATCCTAGAAAGTGGGAAAAATATTTTTGGTCCCCCTTTTGGCCTATACATAACCGGTTACACATACATATGTATACATAGGATTCAAAAATTTCAAAATCAAATCACTAACAAGCTTGCAAGGTTTATGGAAAGGACTAGTACTAGGTGAAATGTGATTTGTGGATCATTTTGGTCCCCTTGGCTCTTTTGTCTTGATTTCGGTACACACACACACACTAGTAGTGTGTGAAGTAAACATTTTGGTATATAATCCATATCATCTTCATTTGTTCATTCCATACACACACACATAAACTTTACTTCATCTTTCTTTCTTTTCCCTCTCTTTGCCGAAACACCAAGCACACACAAACCCACTTGTTTTTAATTTTTGATCATCCACTTGAAGATATACTGTTCGTGTTGATTGTTAGTTCATCCGGGTAATTTGTAAAACAACATTTGGGTTGTTTTTGATTTCTAATCCACCTTTCGTCGTGTTTCTTTGTAAGTTACCTTTATTTTTTTTATAAATAAGTTGTACTTTTGCATTCGTATGATCATCCCGAACAAGGTGTACAAAGCGGATCGTTGTGAAAATCATTATCTAGTTTTCTATAAAACTACAAGTCTCAAAGTTTAATATTTTGTTTATAAATGGAAGAAAATAAAAAGTAGTTGTACTTTTGCATTTAAAAGTTCATTGTGACTATGTTGATATATATATATATATTGTTATTGATACGGCTATATCGTTTACTTAAAGATTTATCGTATGTTGAGTTAAATATCGTTGGCGAAAAGATTAAGTAAATGGTGGATTTGTTGTAAGCGTAGGTTGAATGTCGAAGAGGTTTAGGTTTAGAACGGACTTGTTGCGATATTTGAGGTGTTGTCGAAAATATACCGGATATACTAGCGAGTCAATAAAAGATGTACTTTTGGAAAACGGATATTTTCACGAGTCGAGGTTGATAAAAATGGAAAGTCTATATTTTTAGAAAGGTCATGCCGAAATTTCCTAAACTTTATAAAAGCGTCGAATATATACTTTTATTATTAAACTTATGATAAAATGTAGAAAAATGTAAGTGTCGAGTTTAGGTCAACATTTTTTAGTTATTGAATCAACGTTGATGTGTCGGGACCCTAAAAGACGAAATGCACTAAAAGACAAAATACACTAAAAGACAAAATACACTAAAAGGCAAAATACACTAAAAGACGAAGTACACTAAAAGATGAAATACACTAAAAGAGGAAATGCACTAAAAGACGAAATTCACTAAAAGACAAAATACACTCAAAAACGAAATATTTCCTAAGATGTTTTGAAGTGTCGAGACTTGTCAAAACTTATAACTTTCGAAAGTACGTTTTAAAAAGGGATACGCCGTGTCTACTCGTGCTCGGATGATCAGTTCTTGATCTGGTTTCTTGGTTAAGCGTATATTCGTGTGTACATCAATCTTAAAACGTCTGACGATTGATAGGTTGCTCGCTTGATCCGTGAAGATTCATTTTCATTGATTGATTCCTTTTGATCCTACTACCCGCTCATAAGCCGTGAGTTCATAGCTCCACTGTTTTACTCGTTTTGATTTAATGGTTTATAACTTGGGGTGAGAATCATTTGCTTGCCCTTTTTAAAAACTGGACACAAGTTCTTTACGTGAGGATTTTCTCCTGTTTACGAGGTTCCCTAAGTAGCTGTTAGACCACTAATGCCGATTATCATGTAACTGTCTATATTTGACTGGAGGAAATATTGCCGGTTTGTTTTATCTGTAGGGATGCTGAATGTATATATAGATCTATTGCCGGAAGCGGACTAATTTATCTCTATCCGGTAGTGATCGTGAAATAGCGCGTCTCTAAAACTCAGGGGAGCTGAAAAGATCGACGGTTTTTAGACGTGAGGTGGTGGTGGGATGTTGGGGGAATGAGTGGTTGGTGAGGGTGGTGTTTGTGTCTGTATATCTATATTTTTTAATTATTTTTAACCCCTATATATATATATATTATAGTAGATGTCATGCTCGTACTGCGTTAGGTGGTCTTTGGTCGAGACACATGGATTCTGGAAGGGACACACAAATACTATATAGCAATGTACATGTCTAACATGACCGTAATTAGTTCAGTGTCTTGAGCTTTTGTTGCAACGTAAATACCTTTTTATGATGATGTTGTATCTGTTTATAACTGTCGCATAAGGATGTTGAATATCTTGTGCGTCCACTATAATAACGTTGAACAAACTATGAATTCACTCAATTTTTATGTTGACGTTTTAAGCATGTTTTTCTCATGCTGCTTAGCAGGGATGTTGTTGATTGATTATGTGAAGTCTATTTGCCTCTATGTTACCGGTATGTACCAGAGATTTTATCTATGTCGCTTTAAATTAAGTTGTTGAAGTTTTTCAGCTTCCGACATTTTAACTTTGAATCTTTTAATTTTTTATTTGATGCCTAAAAAACTTATTATTATTATTTTAAAAACTTTGCCAACGGTCTGATTGTGTTTATTTTTTAAACGTACCATTTGCAGGTGTCTTTATGCTTTGTACTTGGATGCTCAATAAAGTCACGCCTCCGCCGACACGTATTTCGTTTCCAGGCACCCGTATGGGGGTATGAATCTTTTTACCACTTTTAAGTGATAACTATTCAATAGCCTCACTCATAAGTCCCTTCAAGATCTTTACCTAAACAACAGTCCTCTTCAAATTGTTGTTTAATCGTATATCAAGTTATTATGTTAGGTTTGCTTCGTGGTTTTGTGTTTTCGCTCCTGTGAGAAGTATGTTTGTTTCAACGCTGTGCCACAACTCGCCAAAGGGGTACAACGCTTTTGTCAATGGAGAGGTGCAGGTGTGACATATGTTTTTGAGGGTGAATCACTCGACAAGTACTAACAGGAACAGAATCACAAGAGAGATTATAGATTACTAAAAAGACTGATGTTAAAGGTGAAGAGTGGAATTTCTTCTAAAGCCATGTTGGCTATTGATGGAGGCTGGTTTTGACTGGGGTATTAATGAGGCCGTCTTTAATGGTTGTCTATTCAACGTATATACGGTGTTAAGGTTGAGTGAGAACAATGCTTATTTAGTTTTTTTCTAGAGGGTGGTTTTAGAACATGAGAAATGAGGAGTATATTTATAAATTTGGAGTCGCTATTTAGAGCCAGATATGGAGCGCGAAGTTGATTTGTAAGTCCAGTTACAAAACATGGGTCATGTTGTTGGCGTGTTGTTGTGTGACTTATTGAGAAGGATTGTCATAATGTGACTATCTGAAGTGTGTATGTGTGTTTCGTACAGTAATGAGAGGGAGTGGGAAGGTATTATATATGATGTTTCCCGAATCTTAATTTTTGTTTTGAGGATGGGATGGATGGCCTGTTTTGTTATTATGATATTGATAACTTTTTGAAATGGGTTGTTACATTTGGTTTATGAATGTTGGAGATGTTACAAGGTTATTAATTGAATATATTTAACCCTTGTGATGTTACAATTATACTGTTTAATGGGCTGTTACTTTTTTAAAATATTTATATTAATGTAATAACTTTTTTCAGATTTTATAATTAGTAATTGTAACACCCCCAAATTGGGTCGTGTCGAAATATGGGTTGGGGGTGATACTTCATAGATCAATAGCACAAGATATATATAAGAACGACCATTTAAAAGTCGTTTAAAACCGATATATTGGATTTACCAAATTGTTTGTTACATAAGCCCGAAGCTTTACTTGTTCGATGTTCAAAATACAAAGATTCTAGTTCATAACAAATATTTCCCCAAAATGTAATGCAACCAAATCTTTTATGCAAACGACTTCCAAAATAACGACCACCAATGTATCCCTTGCCTTGTACCTCATTGATCTCTTGAGAAAACATTGCTTAAAACGTCAACAATAATGTTGGTGAATTCATAGGTTTGTAAAATGTATAATGTAGGACCGCAAGATTTCCCCATGATAATGCAACAGATGCAAACATCATAAAATGTAATTACGTTTCCCTAAGCTCATGACACTGAAGCTCGACATGTATGAATTGCAATATAAATTGCCAACATTGCCCGTGATGATGTTCTAACCCGCAACATCCTATGTCCGACATGGTATACGTTCGTTGTCCGGCATACCGGCACAGTGAGCATGACTCACCCGAACGGGGATGTCAATCCCAAATAGATCTATTTATAACATTCGCGCTCACAACAAGTAATTGACAGTTCATGATAATGGGCTCAGAGGGTTATCGCTACTTAGGCAAACACGTAATCGTAATGTAAAATGTCCACTTGCGTCCAATTGTAAAACATGCATATGTTTCTCACCCCAAAACTTGTAAATCATTAAAATGTAAAACGTGGGGCTATGAACTCACCTCGAGTGAATGAATAATCCAAGTATAACAGAAAATGCGTCACAATAATGACCGAATGCAACCTAATTAAATATAGGTCGTATAAGTACTAAGCACTTTGAATAACTAATACCGTATATAATTCTATATAGCTACATCACCATCTAATCGTTTTAGTGAAATCATATTTATAAAGTAAAAACGTTTATAAATATCTCTTTAGTAAAAACGACGTAACTTTATCGTTTTAAGTCCGTTTCTTACGTTCCTTATGTCCACGCTTTCGTATTAAGACGAGTTATCAAAATATTACATTTTCATATTTTAAGTCCTCTGGTGAACAGTACTTTTTACTGCTCATATACTTTTATAAAATTAATCGTCGTAAACTCGTGAATGTCGTATCTTATTCGTTTTAACTCCGTTTTAGTGATTCTTTCGAGCACGTCTTCGTAATTAAAAGTTTTATCTAATTAATGTATTATCTGAGATGAATAGTGATTTTTACTGTTCATAGTTTATAAAATTATTTTTATAAACTTTAATTATCGTAAATACGAAAAAAAATCCATAACTCCTTCGTTATTGATCGAAAAATTATGATTCTTAATGTATTGGAATTCTAAAAATATGTACTATCTGAGAAAAATATCCATTTGTATATATCAGAAGTTAAAAGTAAATGGTTTTTATAAAATTTCTTTTATAAAACACTTTTTATAACTAAATCTTGTAAATTACGTATCTCCTTCGTTATAAATCGGTTTTTCGAGTTTCTTACATTTTTGGAATCCTCATGAGATGTAGTATGTTATAAAAATATAAAATAAATACTTTATATTTCGAATTTAATCAGAAGGTTTTGGTCATTTTGTAAAAATATGTTTAAAACTTGATTTTATACCTTTTTAGTTTAGCCACTTTGTTACAAGTCCATTAAAACACTTAATATCACATGTCTTACATACTTAGGGTCCTTAGTCCATAATTTGTCCAAATATTGTCCAAGAATCACAAGATCCATAAGTCTACACACCTATTTGTTCATGAACTTTTATAAATAGACTTTTTAGGTAACTAGTTTATATAAGCTTTTATACATAAACCACACTTATATAATGTACATACTTCCATTCTCATATGTTTCTAACAACAATACAGCACATGACAAAGTATATCATACCATGATCATAAGTAAAAATTTCATTTTTCATGTAAATAAGTTTCCTAGATGGTGATTAACTACATAGCCATTATATACACATAAAATCATGAATGTAAAGAGATTAATGTTTTTAGGTAACCTTAGTATGATGTAGGGGTAAGCATATGTCCCAGAACGGACCGGACCGGCCAAGACCGGACCGGACCGAGATGGTCCATATTGCCGGCCCGCGGACCGGACCGAAATGGTACGGTCCGGTCCGGATCGGTCTTTGGTCCGGTCTTACACGACATTATCATCGGGTTTTTGGTCGGACCGGACTGGACCGAGGACCGAATTGGTCCAAAATACCGGACTGAGGACCGGACAGAAATACCTTCGGTCTGGTCCGGTCGGTCTGGTTTGGTCCGGTCTTCCGGTCCGGTCCGGTCGACGGTCCGGTATGCTCACCCCTAGTATGATGTATGGTGATGAACAACAAGATCTAAACCCTTGATTAGCAAACAAACCCTAGCTTTCAATATCAAGAAAACCTTAATTTCAACAAAACCCTAATCTTGAACCTTCTTACTTTAACACTTGTAAACCCCAAACCAAACCTTCTAAACACCTTAGGATATATTATATATGTTGTAGGAATACTTGGAAATGTGGTAAATAAATTTGGTATGGATTATTTATGTTGGTGGTGTTGAGCCGTGGCATATGAGGGAGAAAAGGAGAGAATGAGAGAGTTTTTGCTATGTAAATGAGAAGTGTATGTGTTATCTTGCTAGTTGTTACCTTTATATATTATTAGGACTAGTCAAAGACACAAGGAGGGTTTCTAGGAAAGTCTTGGTCCATTTCACTATTAGGGCTAGTAAGATGGAGCTCTTGGTTCCCTAAGAGTGATATCATCCCATGAAATCAAGGAGAGTGTTTTTAACTAGTAATATCTTTGGTTTTCTTATCCCATATCCGGCCATATATACATATAGATAATGAAGTTTTGTAATTTCTGAGTATTTGGTATAATTGTGAGTATTTGTTGAAGCGTAGAAAAGTTTGGTTCCGGGAATGCCTAAACGTATTTTATCGCGAAATGTAAACACTTTACGTAACCAATAAAAATAAAATGAACAAAGTTAACAATTATCCTCCAAATAATTACCTAACACTTGCTTGATATAAACATTTAATTGTTTGATGCCCGTTTACATTGAATGATAATTGTTAGCTTACGCGATTTAACTTAACGATTTCAATTTAAAAGCAAACGCGTACAATACTAAAAATAAATAGTGAATTATATAACGTCGTACAATGACCTAAAACACGGGGTGTTATAGTAATCTTTTTTATTTAATTTTTTAAGACTTCTAATTTTAGAAATTGACTAAATGCTTTATAAAGTAGTATAAATATAGATAGGCTAACAATGTGACCTAACAATAAGCCTACACCATTCATTTTTTTAACAAATGTAATACACATTTTCTCTTTCATTATTTTCTACCAATCAATTATTTAAATTAATCAATCATATCTTTAAGTCTAATTTGAGGTGTAGTTTTTAGACATATAAATCATTTTTAACCTTGACACACTCGTTCCTTTTTATCATTTTTACATAGAAATCCTTTTTATCATCTTTAACCGTAATATGCATGACTTTTATTCATTACAAAAGGAAACACGTAAAAAAGATATTTGAAATAAGAGTAAAAGTTATAGAATAATACTCCATCCGTCCCTAAATAAATGTCCACTATTGACTTTCAAAGTCATTCTTCTTCAACTTTGACCTTAAATTATTTTGATTGTGTTATATTATACTTGATGCAAAATATATGAATGAATTGTATTTTGAATGTATTTTCATTGGTATAATTTTCATCAAGTATTATATAACACAAACAAAATAATTTAATGTCAAAGTTAAAGAAGATTGACTTCGAAAGTCAATAGTGGACACTTATTTAGGGACAGAAGGAGTAACATATTTTTAAAATTTTGCCGACTTAAAACACTTGATTTTTCTATTAATATAGAATACTATCCAACTTGTTAGTTTTGTGTCAATATCACTAATATCACCAGTTGTAGTATTGTAACATTATGAGGACGATATGATTCATTATTAGGAGGAATTGTATATAGATTTCAAAAGTTAATATCACTATTTAAATTACATTATGAATATAATTATAGTTGTAAAAGTCCATTATTTTATACCCTGAGCCTGAACATGTAACAAGCTCATGTGCAACTCATATGAGCTCTTATGAAACCTGCCCAAGCGTATCCGAAGATAACACCTGGAGTATTAGAAAAACCACCCATCATGTTTGCTCAAGCTACTATGTCACTGAGCCTCCTGAACCATTCACTCCTTCAACAACATCCATCCCTCCCAGCATGCATATTGATGCTTCCCTTGCTGCTGCTCTCTCTAAGTTAACTATGAAGCGTAAACTTGATGATGTACCTTTAGCCTCCCCCTCGAACAAAAGGTTGGAATCTTTGTCTTGTGGTTCACCCGATATAAGTAGCAGTCGCTTCCTCTAAATCTTACCCACTGATGCTACCCATGCTGATGAGCTTTTAATGTCTGAGAATCCTGATCGTGGGGAAAGCAATCACTTGATCGATTGTTACTCTACAGTGGCCTTACAAATGAAAAAGAGGGGGCGTCCAAGAAAGACCAATACATCTAAGGTGGATACCTCTGTCTCAAATCTTTTGGTATCTCCTGATCTTATGGATGTACCCATTGAAATTGTCGATTTTGATCTGGCAATGAGCTCTTCAAAGGTTGTGGTGGCTGACCTCAAATAGCCACACGACAAATGTTAGTACTCTCTTGGAACTGTCAAGGCATTGGGTGAGCCTTGACAGTTTCTAATTTATGAAAGCTTTGTAAAGCTCATCGCCCAGATGTAGTTTTTCTTATATAGACAAAGAACAAACAAAATAAGTTAGAAAAAATTCGACGCTCCTTGAATTTTGTATGTGCTCACTATGTTGATCCAGTGGGCCGCTCAGGTGGTTTGGCTCTTTGGTGGGTCTCCACTATGGTTCTCGACATTATCACATCCAATAAAAATCTAATCATTGCTCAAGCGTCTGCCCAAACTCAACCGACTGATATGTCACACTTATTTATGTGTTTTGTATATGCTCCACATGACAGAGCATTATGAGCTCCTGTATAGGAGGCTATTACCCAAAGATCATCTTCCGTTGGGCCATGTCTTGTTATAAGGGATTTTAATTTGATTGGAGAGCTTAGTGATAAAGTTAGGGGCTTGTTGAATTTGCATCATATTGAGGAGTTTCAGAACCTTACCGCTGATGCTGGCCTGATCGACATTCCATATACTGGTTTAAAGTATACATGGTCCAACCAACGAATTAAAGGTTATAATATTCATAACGTATTGATCGCGCGTTAGGAAACATTGATCTTTTTGAGACTTTCCCTTCCCAAACTCTTCTTCACAATCCTCTTATTGGCAGTGATCATGCTCCTCTTGTTTATTATTCTCATCCTCCTAATAAAAAAAAGAAGAGGTCTCGTTTCTATTTTGAGTCTCTGTGGACGACTCATGAAGACTGAAAATATCACTGGAACGCTTGGGAGGCTCGGGGGGGGCTGTTGGGTTGTCGGGGGAGGGTTTTGGGGTGTGGTTTTGATATTGGGGTGTGTTGGGTGAGTCTGTTTTGGATGGGGGGTGGGAGGGGGGGGGTGTGTGGGGGTTGTGGGGGGGGGTCCATTGCTGGAGGTCGACAATCATCTTGTTGGCATACAACACAATTTATCATATTGTGCTACTAAACTTAAGCAATGAAGCCTTGCTACTTTTGGAAACAACAGAAGGAAGATCGACGATCTCACTAAGGAAATTGAGTTTATTCAAATGCTTCCACATACATCTGGAAACTTTCATAGGCAAAGAATGTTGCTCCAAGAGCTAGAAACAACTTGGTTGCGTGAAGAAATGTTTTGGCATCAACGATCTCGAGTCAATCGGCTAAACTATGAGGATTGTAATTCTCGATTTTTTCATCTTAATGCCATCCAACGTGGAATAAGGAATAGTATTTCTGGGCTTAAAAATCCTCAAGGAATTCAAAGACTCGTTCGAGATCATTTTGAGGCTATTTTTATGTCAAGTGGTGCGCGCAATTTTGACGATGTGATTAGTGTGCTTAACCCAGTTGTCTCTGAAACGATGAATGTCCAGTTGCAATCTCCTGTATCAGATTCAGAAATTAGCAAGGCTACTATGCAACTCGGGGGCTTAAAGGCTCCTGGTGAAGATGGTTTTCCTGGTATGTTTTACCAAAAGTATTGGAATCTTATTGGGTCTTCGGTTTGCTAAGACGTTCGTTATTTCTTTGAGACCGGAAACATGCTGCCAGAGTTGAATAAGACTTTGGTTTTCCTTATTCCAAAGACCTCTTTGTTGGTGATTTTAGTGTCATCAATCATTTGTGTGTAATGGTGATTTACCCGAGACCAAATGGATTTCAAGTTACGTTATAATACGAGTTCGGAGGTATGGAGTGCACGCTTGTATAAACTATTAACTTGATTTCAAGTACGATAATGGTAAGGTTGTGAATGTATATCAAGGGGTAAACACCTTGGATATTTTATATAGTGACAGAAATTCATTCGTCACTATAGTGTTGCAATGGTTCAAAAGATATGACTGTTTGCATTAGTGACAGAAACTGGTCGTCGCTAATGGACATATGCCTTCAATGGGTTGCAGTTAGTGACAGTTTTAACTGTCACAAATTCGTTGCAGAAAGTAATTGAAGGGTTGTGACCATTTATGGCGGTGGACTCAAATCAATCAAGTACTCTGTGAATATGGGACGTTGGTTCGATCATACCTGCAGGCTACGGGTACACAGTTTCCTATTCATCTTATATATTGGATTATGATACACTATGCGTGTGACTTATATATATATGATGACG